>PITA01029808.1:0-17408 GCA_004023965.1 Spilogale gracilis | reverse complement strand
GATAAGAAGGGGGCTATAAATTGAAAGAAGAAAAACCGTGAGAATGTATTTTTAAGCTTAAAGTGGAAGCTTTAAAAGTAAAAATAGAAAAAAGTTTAAAAAAGTAAATGAGGTGGAAAACTGTATCAATGAGTTGTAGGGCTTTTGGTACTTGTAGTCAGTGCCAGGAGTTTAATAAATTGCCTTTCCCCTGATTTGGTGTTTTGCATTGGAATGTTGTCCTCCTGAGCTTCTGGCTTGCTTTCTGGGGGCAGGCTGTGCCGTTCCCTTTCAGTCCTTCTACCTAGGCTGAGTCTCTCGGCCCCCTTGCTAGAGGCCTGTCTCAATGGTAACCAGGTTATCAGGTTACAATTCTCTGGTAGCGGAGCGTTGTTCTTTTAAGTCTTTTTTCAGCTGTTGTGGAAGTCAGGTCGGAGCAAGATGTCTGCGCCCAGACCTCCCTCCCAGAGAGAGCCTCTACACAGGGAGGGGCTCTTTCCAGCCTCCCGGTTGGCAGTCTGTCACAGCCGGGCAGGCGCAGATGTTGTATTGATTTCTGCCCCCGCCCCTGCTTGTTGTTTCACTCCCGTACCTCAAAGCCACAACTCCTTTTGGATTGCGCGACTTTGTCGGCGCCCTGGGACCCTCGGCCTCTCCGGTCCCATGCAAGTCTGTAAAAACGCCTTCCCTGGGGGGGGTCTGCGCGGCCCACGGTGTGGAGAGAAACGGAAGAGAAGGGCAGCGGCATAAAAATAGAATCCACTCCCGCTGCTTTCGAGGCAGCTGCTGCGGCTCCGGCAGTGGCGCGCGGGGTCACCGGGTAGCGGGAAAAAATTTTTAAAAGTCTCCTTGCCTTGCCCCAGGCTCCGCTGTGTTCCCGTTTCTGTCTAGCCCCGATTCAGGCCGTAATCTGTTGTTATTCCTCACTCACAGGGCACTTTCATTTTGGGGTATTTGTTTTCAATGGTTCAGCTCTGCGGGCTTCCTCCCCCACTCCCCTGTCTCTGGGGGCAAGCCTCCAGACCCTCTTATTTGTTTCTGCCTTTTTGCCGATGTTCCTTGTCTCTCGTGGCGGTCCAGAAGTGGGAAATATCACATTTCAGGCTGATTTCATGGGTGTTCACGGTGGTCTTGTTGAAAGTTATTCAATGTTAAAGGCACATCAGTTCTGACTCTGTCACTTGTTAGTGTATCAGGCTATGTGTCTCTTTCTTATGTCAATACCATACTGTTTTAATTACTACCACTTTGTAATATAACTTGAAATATGCCCTTGTAATACTTCTGTTTTGATTTTCTTTTTCAAGATTGCTTTGCTTATTTGGCATCTTTTCTGGTTCTATACAAAGTTGAGGACTGTTCTAATTCTGTGAAAAATGCTGTTGGCATTTTGATATGTATTGCATTAAATGTGTGATTGCTTTGAGTAGTGTAGGCATTTTGGTAATATTTGTTCTTCCAAGCCATAAGTGTGGAATATCTTTCAGTTTCTTTGTGTCACCTTGAATTTCTTTCATCAGTGTTTTATAGTTTTCAGAGTACAGCTCTTTCACCTCTTTGATTAAGTTTATTCATAGGTATTTTATTGGTTTGGGTGTTAATTATAAATGAGCTTGTTTTCTTAATTCCTCTTTCTGCTATTTCATTATTACTTTTTAGGAATGCAATGGATTTTTATACACTAATTTTGTATCTTGTGACTTTACTGAATTCACTTATCAATTCTAGTAGTTTTTTGGGTGAATCTTTAATGTTTTCTGTTTTTAAGATGATGTCATCTGCAAAAAGTGAGAGCTTTACTTCTTATTAGTTTGAATGCCTTTATTTCTTTATGTTGTCTAATTGCTGTTGCTAGGACTTCAAGTACTGCTTGAATAAAAGTGGTGAGAGTGGACATCCTTGCCCTCTCCCTGATGTCAGAGGTAAAGCTCTCAGCTTTTCTCCCTTGAGTATGATGTTAAATGTGCCTTTTATATTAAAAAGTCTTTTTTTATATTAAAATAAGTCCTTAATTATGTTGAAGTATATTTCCTCTAGACATACTTTGCAGAGAGTTTTTAATCATGAATGGATGTTGTGCTTTGGCAAATGCTTTTTATGTATCTATTTAAATGATCATTTAGTGTTTATCTTTTCTCTTATTGATGTGATTTGGAAATACTGAACCACCCTTGTATCTTGTGAATAAACCCATTTGTAGTGTGGTATATGAATTTTTTAATGTATTATTGGATTCAGTTTGCTAATATTTTATTACAAGTTTTTGCTTCTACATTCATGAGAGATATTGGTCTGTAGTTCTCTCTTTTTTGTGGTGCCTTTATCCGGTTTTTGTATCAGGGTGATACTGGCCTCATAGAATGAATTTAGAAGTTTTTCATACTCTTCTATTTTTTTGGAATAGTTTACAAATAAAAAACATTGACACTTCTTTTTTTTTTTTTAAGGGTTTTATTTATTTATTTGACAGAAACACAGCCAGAGAGGGAACACAAGCAGGGGGAGTGAGAGAGGGAGAAGCAGGCCTCCCACCAAGCAGGGATCCTGATGCAGGGCTCACTACCAGGACTCCAGGATCATGACCTGAGCTGAAGGCAGGCACCCAAGAACTGAGCCACCCAGGCGCCCCAGTATTCACCCTTCTTTAAATTTTGATAGAATTTGCCTGTGAATTTGTCTGGTCCTGAACTTCTTTTTTTATTGCAGGGATTTTTTTGATTATTGGTTCAATTTCATTGCTGTAATTGATCTGTTAAAATTTTCTATTTCTTCCTGCTTTAGTCCTAGTTGGTTATGTTTCTCAGAATTTATATATTTCTTCTGAGTTGTCCAATTTCTTGGCATATAGATTTTCATAATATTCTCTTACAGTTGTGTGTGTTTCTGTAATGTTGGTTGTTTTTCTTCTCTTTCATTAGTGATTTTATTTATTTGGGTTCTCTTTTTAATTAGTCTGGCTAAAGATTTATCAATTTTGTTGAGCTTTTCAAAAAAGCTCCTGGTTTCATTGATCTGGTCTATTGTTCTTTTAGTTTCTACATCATTTATTTCTGCTCTGATCTTTATTATTTCCTTCCTCTGGCTGGGTTTGTTGTTCTTTTTCTAGCTCTTTCAGGTGCAAGATTAGGTTGCTTGAGATTTTTCTTGTTTCTTGAGGTGGGCGTGTATTGCTATATGTCTCTCTTAGAACATTTTTACTGCATCCCAAAGATTTTGGACTTTTGTGTTTTCATTTTCATTTGTTACCATATAATTTTTTTTCTTCTTTGATTTCTTAGTTGAATAATTTGTTTTTTTAATAGCATGTTCCTTAACCTCCATGTTAATAACCTCCTCTCTTCTGCTGTTTTGAGATTTTCTCTTGTGTTTGACTTTAGTTGCATAGTGTATGACTACCTTTCTACTCCCAGATATATGCAGTATCTCAGTGTTGTCCTCTTACACAAGACATGTTTTGGCATGTTATCAATTGGTTCTCTGCAAATAATTTAAATAATAACTCTGACCAAATTAATTACAAAAATATCCTCATTACACCTTCTTTGGGGGGGAACACTTATTTTAGCTAATACTTCAGTGGGACATGAGTCTCAGCCCCTTCTCTCTTTTGTAATATTTTTTCCCTAAATGTTATTTGCTCTTTTGGAAGGGTGTGTATCATGCGTTTATGTCTGTTTGTGTCTCTCTCTGGTTACATATGGACATTCTGATCCTGGATTCACTTAGATGCTATCTGTTCTACATACAGACATTGGCTGACTTTCCAGAGGGTCCAGATCCATCGAAATCCCTACTTAGCAATTGACTAAATAAGGTTCCCAGAGAACTTCTTCACTTCTCTTGAAAATATTCTCCTCACTTCCCTCTCCCAATGATTTATAGCCAGTTTTCTAGAAAACACAGTACAAAGCAAATGGTTACATGCCAACCCTGTGTCAGAGAATGCAATCCCAGAGAAGTGCTTGTGATGAAGAAAGAGAGTATGGCAAGGAAGGAGAGAGAGCATATGCATGAGGATATTTACTAAGCCAGTCACAGATTTAAGATAAACTCATTGCTCAGACTCCTGGACTACCTGCAGAGAGACTATATAAGAAATGACTACATTTTATAGTAGCTGAGAAAGGAAGGAAGAAATTTTTATTTGCTAGATTTATTGTACCTCATCTCCATGTGATCAGAATCCACCCTACAAGGCCTTAATACCTGTGCTGTTTTGGACTGTAAGCAAGCTCTGCAGGCAACCACTGAGGAGCAAAGAGCCCGCATGAATCCATTCTTGCCAACTCTCCCATGTAGGACTTTTCTACAGGTAGTGGTACTAATAAAGGTAGCAACCACCTGACAAATGACCAAAGGAATGAAACAAGCCATTTTTATAACTCTTCTGCTAGAAAAATGAAAGAAGAGCCTCAGGCTTTGAGCAGAGGGTGTGGGCATGGCAGAAATGATCTGAGGTGTCCCCAAAATGGAGTCAGGAACACTTCAAAGCTCATTACCTCAGAGGTATATATAAAATGTCAGGATTTGTGCTTTACCTCAGTTTACACAGTGAACAGAGGAGACACAAGACATCGAGGTGGTATCTTACCACTGGATTCCTACTTTCATACATTCTTCTACATCCTTTAATCCATACCTCCATCCCTCTTCAACCACTCACACTTTTCCATGGTGACCTGTGGAAATCAAGGTCTGATATCTTCTAGTTCTTAATACTCTCAATCTCCTCTCTGAAGGAACCTTAGCATATGTCTCCCAGTTCATCCAGAAATTAACTTGAAAGTATCACAGAGGTCAATGTACAGGTTGCCACCATAACATTTCTAGAAGAAAACATAGGGGAAAAAAACCTGTTGGCTTTAGATGAGACAGCTACCAGATACCAAAAATATACTTGCACATTATATGTGTGATTAAGGTCTTGTGATCCAGCACTGATAATTCTCAAAACTCAATGTTAAGACAATAACCCCATACAAATGAGCAAAAGTATTTTAACTTAACAAAAGTCATGTAAATGGCAAATAAGCACACAAGAAGATACTCAGCATCATTAATCACTTGGGAAATGAAAACATACATTCACACAAAAATCTTTACATTAATGTTTATAGTGACTTTATTCAAAATTCATGAATTGTTAAAACAACCTGAATGTACTTCAGCTGGTGAGTGGATATACAAGTTCTGTGATATGTCCATACTATGGAGCAATGAAAAGAACATGTTCTTTTTGTATGCAATAACATGCATAATTTTCAAATGCATTGTGGTTAATGAAACGAACTGGACCCAAAAGTTTACATACTCTATGACTGAATTTATACAACATTCAGGAAAGGGCCAAAAAATGTATTTTTATTAAGAAACAATTGATGTACAGTACTGTATAAATTGAAGGCATACAGTGTGATGGCTTCATTGACAGTTATCGTGCAGTGATTGCCATAAGAGTTTTAGTCAATGTTTATCAGCTTATAGAGACAGAATAAAAAGAAGAGAAAAAAATTCTCCTGTGTTGAGAACTCTCGGGATCTGCTCTCTTAACAATTTCCTGTATATCATACAGTTGTAGTCATCATGTTGTAGATTATATCCTTAGTACTTATATGTCTTCTAACCAGGTGAGCATACCTTTTGACCACCTTCCTCTAACTTCCCCTCCCACACTTGTAGCCACAAATCTGAACTCTTCCTCCATGACTTAGATGGGTGTTTTTATTTATTTATTTTCATTATTTTTAAAATCTCTTACATAGAAGTGAGGCATTAATGTAAAAGGCAAAATTTTCAGAGAAAAAAACGGACCAATGTTTTCCAGATGTTAAGGGTGAGAAGTAGCTCACTAAAAACAGAGAACATTTTGAGGGTAAAGGAGGGGTTCTATATACTGAATGTGGTGTTGGTTTATACAATTCTGAATTTTCCTAATTCATGTAGTTCCTTCTTCATCTTAATATTGTGTATTTGTGGGGTTATTTTTAAAGTTAGATGATAAATTTACTGTACAGATTTTTTATTTACCTGGAGTTTCTACTTGCGGTTCTACATTATTATTGAGTATTTCTTCTTCTGTAGAATGGAATCTCTTTCTAAAGGTGAAATTTTCTTGAACTTATACATGGGAATACCCATGGGATTTATTTTCCTTTTTTTTTTTTTTTTTTTTTAAGGACTGTATTTATTTGACAGCAAGAAACACAGCTAGAGAGGGAACACAAGCAGGGGGAATGAGAGAGGGAGAAGCAGGTTTCCTGCTGAGCAGGGTGCCCGATGTGGGGCTCGATCCCGGGTCTCTAGGATCATGACCTGAGCCAAAGGCAGTCACTTAACCAACTGAGCCACCCAGGCGCCCCTTTATTTTCCTTCTTGATCTAGTTTAATTTTTCCTTGCTAGCAATGTCTCCTTAAAAAGTCTTACTTAAATTCTCTTTCTTAGTTTTTGCTAGAATCGAGGATCCAAGATTGACTCAAAAGTAAATCATTAAAAGATAATATGATTTGGCCATGCTCTCAGGAGTGAACTGATTCAAGTTTGTTTCTCCTCCAGTGTTGAAGTTACTGTTACATCATCTTCTGGCATCTTTTGCTAAATTAATACCTTGATTAAAGAAGATTATCTGCTCTCAGTATGAAATCTGTTTATTCTTTGTTCTCTATGACTTTCTCTCTCTCTTAGAAGTTTTTAGTGCTTACTCTTTACATACTACAACTTAACCATGATATGTCTAGACATGTTTTTTTTGTCATTCATTGTGCTAGACATTCCAGTCTTGTCTTCCAGGTTAAAATATTTCTTCAGATATGGGACTCTTTTTTTTTCCCGTTATTTCTCTGGTTTTCTTTCCTACTCTCTTGTATACATCTTTTAATTTCCTTTGTTCTCTCTATTTGGGGAAGCTGTTTATAGAAGGTTAAATTGTATGTATTTTCGTGTGTTTCTTGTATCGGTTCATATGTCTTCACTTTTCTCTTAGATTTTTCATCTTTTAAATTTTGCTCTTGGGGCACATGGGTGGCTCAGCTGTTAAGCAGCTGCCTTTGGCTCAGTTCATGATCCCAGGCTTGTGGGATCGAGTCCCCCACATCAGACTCCCTGCTCTGTGGGGAACCTGCTTCTCCCTCTGCCTCTGTCTGCGGCTGTGCCTTCCTGTGCTCTCTTTCTCTCTCTCTGTCTCTCTGTCAAATAAATAAATAAAATCTTATTTTTTTTTTTTTTTTTTTGCTCGGGGTGCCTGGGTAGCCTGTGTCATTAAGCAGCTGCTGCCTTAGGGTCAGTGCATGATCCTAGAGTCCGGATGAGCCCTGCATCCAGCCCTGCATTGGGCTTCCTGTTCAGTGGGAAGCCTGCTTCTCCCTCTCTCACTCCCCCTGCTTGTGTTCCCTCTCTAGCTGTTTCCTCTCTGTCATAGATAAATAATATCTTTTAAAAAAGTTTTTGCTCTTTGATATAAAAGATTTGCTGGAATCTATTTTCCAGGTCTCCTGTTAAACTATTTGATTTTGACAAATACATGTGTGATTTTCAAAAATGGCTCTATTATCCTCTGATTACTCTGTTTACATAATAGCTTCCAACAATTTCAATATCTTTTCAAATTTTTTCTACCAGAGTATTAATCAGAATTTTCCAAAATTATTCTTCTAAATAACCTTAAGGTTATATATAGCATATTTAAGCATCATTGTTTAATTTCTTTATTTGGATTATTATCTTTGGGCACATTGTTTTTTTCCCTAATCTCAGGTCATGCTGGCTTTCTGTTCATAACTATAAGGTAAAAGTTTGAATAGACAAAATCTGTTGCTCAGTTTTTGTTATGTTGATTATTGGACTGTATTTCTAATTGACCTTTGACTTGGAAATTATTTTCAAGATAACAAAACTTTGTAAAAATAAAGATGGTACACAAAATACCCATATCCCTCCCCTACATGTACCTATCATTAGCTTTTAACTTAATTTTGTTTGCTGTATCTTTGTATCTAAAGATATATATGTTTAGCTACTGTAGATCATTGTCTTTTACCCCTAACAATAGAGATAGTCTAATGACTTTATAGCATTTTGTCCTTTCCAGTACAAGACCCCATCTGGAATTAGATATTTCATTTAATTGTCATGTTTCTTTAGCCAGTCTGTCTTCATCTTCTGTCATTGACATAGCTTAAAGACTATAGCCCTTCCCTTTGAAAAAAAAAAAAAATCTTATTTTCTGTTTGTCTCATCTTTCCTCATGATTAAATTAAGGGCCTGCTTTCTCATCTGGGATAATGCACAGGTGAAGTTTTGTCCTTCTCAGGGCATCCCATCTGGAACCACATATGACCATCTGTACCTGGTTAGTTATGTTAATTTTGATCACCTGGTCCCAGTCTTACTAGATTTTTTTCACTGTGTAATTCTTACTTTCCCCCCTTGCAATTAATAAGCAGTCCATGGGGAGATACTTAAAGACCTTGTAAATACTTGATCCTCCTCAAAAATTTCCTTGGATTTAGCATATATTGATTCATACTTTATCTAATCTGTCCTGACAGTTGCAAAATACTGATTTCCTCTGCATTTATCAGCTAGCCTTTATATTCTCCTATAAGCAAGCACCCTCAGTACCACTCCATTTATGTGCTTAATATCTTGTTATTGTTGCCATGAGTGTGAATTCCTATTTCTCAGTGATGTAATTTTTTTTGCTGTATTTTATTATTTTGCTGCTCAAGCTGTTGTAAATTTGACCAGTCTCATCCCCTTTAAGCTGGCTCCTTCATCCCTGTGACATTCCCTGATCATTTTGGTGGAGGTGGGGGGGAGGGACACTTACTTTTGTTCTGACATGGCAACTTGTCCTAGGGTCATCTTGTACCTACTCTGCCCCACCCTAAGAAGCAGCCTCTTCTCTGACAAGTCTTCATTCCTTTTTTGGTTTGGGTTGGTTTGATTTTAGGCTGTGGGAAGTTTCCACCTATGACAGTTCTATGTTTTGGGAGATGAGAGGAGAGGTAGATATTCCTTTCATTTTCATCCAGTTGTTTCCTCAAAGCTCAGTTTTTATAACCCCATTTAACAAATGATAGTAATTGGAAATGTCGGCTCTGTGGATTGATATTATTTCATGAGTCAAAAGATTGCTACTCATTGGAGCCTAAAGAATCTTTAAATTGACTTCCAAATTGAAAGTAAAGCAAAAACAATAGACCTATGTTTAGAAGGCAAAAAAAGAATCTCTATGGAATTTTCCTCTCAGGAAGAAAGTGGTATTAGTTGATATTCATGGTAATGGTAGGCTATGATAAGATACACTTTTCTTTCACATTCTTTTTTTGTTTTAGGGCTTATTGAAAAATTCACTCATCTTACTTTATTCTTAGGGGAGGAAGCCCACCATTGACTAGCATAAGTTACTCTTCCCATCCTCAGTATGTTTATGCTGGCATGTTTTGTATGGAAGACAAACTGCTATTAGGCATTCACAAATATCATTGAATGAATAGATAAAGACAAGCCATTGACATCTTCTGTAATGAGGGAAATAATTTTAAAGTCAAGATAGAAAAAGAAATTGGAAAAATTCATATCAGTTTTATTTATATCTTTCCAGCTAATTACATCAGGAAAAATAATAAAATTGTGCCATAATATATGCAAATTATATAATACATTGCCACATGGTACATTTAATTTCATTTTTAAAGCAAAGCAAAACAATGATAACTTGTCCTTCCTTCGGGGTTAGCCCAAAATGCAATTGTTTTTTATGGTAACTTATTTAAGAAGGCTGGCCCCTGTCTATAATCTTCAAAGTACATTGGATGATGAACATTTTCAAATTACATGGTCTGCAGTTCCTGGTTCCACTACATTTACACCTGCTTTCAGACTCACTGAACTGCATTTGATGAGACTGCATTTGGTCCAGAATCTTTCTTTGGGTACATAATTGAAACTCTTCTACCAAATCTGTTTCACTTAGACAGTCTATAGTCACATCATTCTGTCAGCCACCGAGAAATACCTACACTGCCACAGACACTTAGCATGTGTGTCAAAATGCCATTTAATTTCTTTTCTGAGGTATAGGTGACATTCCACCCAACTGTTCAGTGACACTCCAGGATGATAGGTTCCATGATGAAAAACTGAATATTCCGGTGAGTGCAGTCCCTGGGGATCATGGGTAAGAATTCTGGCATGAATATGTTGCATAAAAAGGAGTATTAAAAAAACCAGTCCCCAGTTTCAAAAACACATCTCAAAGTCTTCCAAAGTGAAGACTTTCATCTGCCCATTTACAGATCTCAGTTTTTTGGCTCCCAATTCCTCCATAGCTTGAGAAAGCATCAGAGGGCTTAGCTGTATAAACAGGTCCTGACTACACTTCTCTCAACTACATTTTTTTTTTACTCACCTACTTAGAAAATGATTGATTCATTTCTCTAATCAGGCATAGAGCAATAATGGCCAACTTTTACATTTGCCTTTATTCTGTACCACAAGAAAATCTCCCTCTTGGCTTTCTTCAGAAGTACATGCTTACCCAAAAGGAAAAAAATGAAAAAATGTTACCCATTCACTAGAGGAATTAATAACAGAGAGGGCATGCTAAAGCTAAGTACTGTGTTTGTTTTATTCGGTCATTGTCAAGAAGCATATGAAGAAAAGTGGATGATGTTGTTTGAGTGAGTCCGAAGTCACTGAGTGAAAAATGGATGGAAATGGTGCTACCTTGAGAACGTGCCTCCTGGTAATGCTAAAGAACTTATCAGCAGCCCTCTCTGATGAAAATGTGAATCAAAAATGTAGACTAATTTTGTTCAGTTTTTATTTAGATGAAGTATTCTGAGATGATGCTTGATATTGGCATGGACTCTTAAAAAACCAAGAGAGATTGGTTTCTAAACATGGCACAAGAGAATTCTACACTCTTAGCCAGAAAATCTAGGCAGAAATCAAATTGCCTTATCCTCTCTGGGACTTTAAGCTAGTCCCATAAACTGTGTTGAACCTATGCTTTCCAAGTGCCAAGTAGCTGTAGCAATGAATAATCTCTGTGTCCCAAATGTTTTCAAAATGGTGGAATGCGAATACATTTTGTCAACTAGAAAGTGTTGGATAAACTGAAGCTGTTTCTGAAACAGTGAGCTCTCCTCAAGGAAGGTTTCTTTGCTCCCTAGGTTGGGCTATTTGCTCTATCCTATATCATTTCATGGCTTCCCACGCTTCCCTCTAATTCAAAGACATGATTATAACATAATATGATGACTGCTTTCTAACTTGAAGACAATGAGCTAATGTGGGAATGCGTCTGACTTATTTTTATATCTCTGGTACCTAAAGTAGTTCATTTTACTTAATAGGCACTCCACAGATTTGTCATATATTATTGTGTGACCACGGACAATCAATAGAATAAAATATGAATACACTTATAATACACACAGTCATAAGTTTTGAACAGGGAGGTAAACATAGAAACCCCAAGGTTATTCCATCACTCCCTCATCCCAATCAAAATTAGTTCCCTGTGGCATAAGAGAATTCTATTATGTAAATTCTATTATGCAAAAATACATAATGCACAAAGACCATGGTTTGTCATTACAGAAAGCACTAGAAGACTTGGTAATGTTTTTTAAAATAGGAGTTGGCTGAGTATTTGGGAAAAAAGTGGGTTCAGAAAAATTCAAACATCACTTTTAAGCTACCAAAAGAAAAGTCGAAAAGGAGAAAGTAATAGCACATAGAAGAAAAATATGAAAACTTGGACTTGATAAAAGAACAGAGAAACCAATTCTTTTTTACCTTTCCTTTGTATTCAGTAGTGAGCAGATGTTTTCAGAATATCCCAATGTTTCCATAGGTGGTATTTTACTCTAGGAAACTGTGTCCTTTTTGTGTTCTAAACACCCAACTTCCAATGTGTTAGTGTTGAGAGCGGGGTGGTTTTCACTCACAGCAACAAATAATGCTTGGACAATAGCTGGGTGTCTGAGAATTCAACTCAGTTCTGACACTATGTGCCTGGAGATAGCATCATATTTTACAGGTTGAGGGTTCAGTCCTATGGGACTGCTCAGGCTCTGCCTCCTATCCCCCTACCTTCAGATGTCAGTGGCTGGTCCAGATTGTTACCTATATTACAGACCAACTGGCTCTCAGTAAGTTTCCTGCAACTTCTTCCTCAGATTTGATTAATTTGCTAGAGCAACTCACAGAACTCAGAGGAGCACTTTCTTACTAGATTACCAATTTGTTATAAAAGCATACAACTCAGGCACAGCCAGAAGGACGAAATACGTAGGACAACGTATGGGGAAGGTATACAGAGCTTCTATGGCCACTCTAGATGCAGCACTCTCCCCAAATCTCAATGTGTTCACCAACCTGGAAGCTCTCTGCACTTCTTCCTTTTGGGATTTTCTGGAGCTTTCTTTACACAGGTGTAACTCATTAAATGATTTACTACTGGGATTTGATACAACTCAAATCCCTATTACCTCTCTGGAGGTCAGAGAGTAGGACTGAAATTTCCTGTCCTCTAATCACAAGGTTGGCTCCTTTGGCAACCAGCCTTCATCCATACCCTTTGCAAAAGTTACTTCATTAACATGAAAAAGAAACCTTAATCATTCCTAACACTTAGGAAATTCCACAGGTTCTGATAGCTGGAACCAAAAACCAAAACTGGGAGGCAGAGTCTAGATAGATAGATAGATAGATAGATAGATAGATAGATAGATAGATAGATAGATAGATAGATATCTTAAATATGTCTTAAATCACAATATTACTACACGGTGGTTCCCACGGTAATGGCCCAAGAATACAAGGATAAAGAAAAAAGCCGCTTAGATTGGGAAAACTTGGCAACATTTAATGACTTACATAATTTGCTTTTTCTCACTAATTAAACTTGAATTCATATAAGCTGAGGTAACATATGTTAGCAGGAGAAAAGCCTTGTCAGAGTACCCCTCCAGGGTTGCTAGTAATATTCATATGTTAACAACGTATATACTCTTGTTAACAAGGTATATACTCTTAACAGAAAACTGACCAAAGGTTGTAGTTTTGGGTGCTATTTATAATTCAAACTCAATTCTTTGTTAACTTATTTTAAATAATTCATGGACTAGTGTTTACTCTTCTCCTAGGATACTGTTCTTTGATGATTCCATTATTTTCCCCCAACTTAGACTCATTTGACTATTCTTAAATTACATTTTTATTATTTCTACCAACTTTGAGCCTCAGATGCAAGATTTTCATTTTTCAAATATTCATAACACTCCTCATTTGCTTATTATTTATTCCTTAGCCAATTAAATACACATGCTCCTTTAATCTTTCCTCATGCATAAATTTCTCCATTTCATGTATCATTATTTTTCTTTGAACTATTTCCAGATGTTCTGTGTTTCTGCCTCTAGGATCTCACTTACCTTCTGGGATTGTTAAGTGCTTAGAAACCCCTAGAAGACAGCCAGTTAGGGCTGATCACTTAACCAGAGTGATGAAAAGAGAGATTTAAATTACTGAGCTTTTATTTTTCTTAAATAATATATTTATAGTTGATAAAGAAAAACATTCCTTTCTACCTTACTGAATGGTTGATTCATGTTGATTCATGTACCCATCTTTTTTTTTTTTTTTTTTTTTTTTTTTTGCGAGTAAATGGGAGAGGGAGAGAGAGAAACTTAAACAGGCTTCATGCCCATGTGGAGCCTGATGGGGACTCAACCTCACAACTCTGAGATCATGACCCCAGCCAAAATGAAGAATTAGATGCTTAAGTGACTGAACCACCCAGGTAACCCTATCTATCTCATTTTAAATAATTTCTAAGACTCTGGGGGAATGTCATGAGTTGGGGAGCAGAATCTTGAACTGGCCCTCTGAAAACCTGAGACTTAGGGACTCTGCAGAATATGACCATAGACATCATAGAACGTTTTTCATTTATGTGTACAAATAAGGAAATGATATTACCACTGTGATGGCTGTCTTGCTTTCTGTGTAGAGCTGTTGCAAGCTCAAGTGAGATACAGGTGATAAACATGCCTTGTAAACTATATAGTACATTAAAATTCCAAAATAGGATTAGTTCTTCATGCTTTGCACGTTGGCATATAAAAATGGTCACACAGCTACTTTTTCAGGCCATCATTTATAACTGAGTTTGACTCAGTGACCATGAATTCACATAAAACCATAAGACTCTGATGAGCAAGTATTTCATAGATGACATCTCAAGCTATTACTAGGAAGAGGGTTGAGAAGGTTACAAATAGCCACATTAGAGCAGGGGAATGACTAAGCATTTGTAAAGAGAAGGAAGAATGTGATTATTTTATTAGAAAGAAGGCAAGAGGTCAGAAATAAAAAAAGAAGAAACAGGAAGCTCACAAATGGCAAAAGAAGAGTCATGGAGACAATTAGGTATGGAAAGGCTATTCCAGATGGCCAGAGGAAGCGTGGGAGAGGAGTCTTCTGGGATAAGGACTCAGACAATTGCAACAGACTGTGACTGGGACTGATGGTTGTAAATCAGACACTGTTTTCTTTTTCGGGGGAAAAAATAACACCCATAGAAACATTACCCGCTACCTCCTGTCATACCCCAATTTTAATCTTTTCTTTTAGAGTACACTTATAAACATTGTCGTAAAATTTTTTTAGGTCCCGTAGTTACATTAAAAAAAAAATAAAGACTTTCTAGAAATTAACTACATTCATAGAATTTCCCAATAACATAAGGGGGGAAAATACAAATGGTTCAAATCAATACCAGGTTAACAGTCTTGCCCATACACAGCATGGGAGTCTCCCAGATGTTGTCATATTCCAATATTTCTTAAGGACATTAAGTTTAGTAGCTGGATCAAAAAAAATAAAAACTCATGTTAGGCTCAATATGTTGAAAATCTTGTAAGAAGGACGTAAAAGAAAATTAGGTTTCTCTGAGTTCATAGCAGTAGCAACATCTACGAAGGACACAGCTTAAAAAACTCAGACATTAACAATAGACTCTAGCAATTCAGTATCCTCCAAGTCTCTGAATCCTACCTTTCCTCTTTATCCCGGAAGTGGCAGTTGAATTAATTCTTCTGTTCTCTTTCTCTGGGGAGGGGTAGCTCTCTCTCCTGAGCGACAAATAGCCTCCTCTCTACTTCTTACACACAGGCTGTGCTCCTCTCTGTTGTTCTTCTAGGCAGCTTTCTTAAAGAATTTTTGTTTATGTCGGCTATATCTATTAATATATTTACTCTGTGGATAGTCCTCATTTTGTATATTACCACATTTACCTGTAACTCAAGAGGGTCCGAGATTTGACCTGAATTACCACAAAGCTGTGTAAGAAGCAAGGTCACCATACAGTAAGCATAGGTTTCTGTCAGCACAGTAGAGTATAAAGTGGGAAATAACTTGTATTAGAAATGTGAGTTGAAACATTTACAAAGTATTCAGTTACCAGTTTATTTTAAAATAACAATGAGAAATTAATCACTAGTAAACATAAATAGAAACCATGTTGTCCAAAACAAAAGGAAATGAACAGGAACCCACTGTTCTACATTTTTGCAAAATTCTTTCCTGTAAGGCTTCACAGAAACCCACTAAGACAACTGAATTATCTAGTTCTGCATTTTGTCTGCTGAGACCTGTTTTGGTTAAAGTGTATGAGGAGACTATGGACTCAAAAGACTTATAGTTGGAAAAATGAAAAGTAGTTTATTAGTCTTCTCAGATAATTGTAAATATTCTTTGATATTACATTAAAACTAAACAAGAGGTAGAATCTTAAAGATCAGTTGCAATGAAGAATGTCAAACTGCATCAGTTAGCTTTTGATAACCTTTAACATTAAAATCCACTGGCTTATCTTTCATTTTAATGAATTTTGCCCATGAACTAGAATTTTTAGCATCATACAGTGTTCATTTGCAAAACATTAATTCATTGCATTATGTCAGTCTTCTAAATGTTGACACATTTCATTGTAAAATATGATTAAAAAATCATTAATCACATTGATCTCATTAGGCATCCTGGAATTATTAGGGAACCATTAAACTATCAAAAGCAAATATAAGTTTTCCAAAATTCCAGTTTTCCTTTGAAAACATTAACATTTGCAAACACTCTATTATTTTCCTTGTATATATACTGTTGAAATGAACACACTCTGTTGTTTTCCTTGAAGCAACAGCCTCGCTTCATTGATTTTTTTGGAATACATTTGTCAAAAACCAAAATTTGAATGACCATACATTATCTCTTAACTCTTCTTTCAAGTAAGAATTACTTTTCTGTGAACTAGTTCAGCCTGACATTCTAACATAAATGTTTTTCCTTGGGGCAGTTGTAGTTTGCATCAAAAATGTCTTACGCCGTGGGGTGCCTGGGTGGCTCAGTTGGTTGAGCGACTGCCTTCGGCTCAGGTCATGATCTTGGAGACCCGGGATCAAGCCCCACATCTGGCTCCCTGCTCGGTGGGAAGCCTGCTTCTCCCTCTCTCACTCCCACTGCTTGTGTTCCCTCTCTGGCTGTGTTTCTCTCTGTCAAATAAATAAAATCTTAAAAAAAAATGTCTTACACCTTATATATGCTTTCCATGTTATCACACAGAATATTAAAAATGCATGTACTCAAGGGTCGTAATTGAATAAAATCAGCAATTTGTACCCCATCAAGGACATTCCTAAGTGAAAGTGGCTCTTTCTTTCTAACTGCAAGCATGTTGCAATGAAGAATATTAAGACTAGTAGAGCTCTTTGCGTCTCTGAACTTCATGAGGGTGAAGACACCAGGAGTTTTAGTCACATTAGTACAAATAGCAGACTCATGGTGGTGGTGGGAAAGAATATCAGTATTATTTTGAAATATGTTTTAAACTTGCATCCCCCCAGAATGTGTCGCTCAACGTTACAGGGGTCCACAGAAACGCTTTGAGAATCATTGCATTAAAACCAATCTGATCTTATCAAGCCCCTACTGTAAAGTCTTCCATCTTTTGTCCTGATGTCAAGCAAAAAAATTCCAAATTTGACATACAAAACTTTGACAGTCTGGACTCCACTTGCCTCCAGACTTTTGGAAGTGTTCCTTCTCCACACTGAGCTACTCACTACACGTCTCAGTCTGTGCCTTTCCTCCATCACAGGTTTCTGTATAGGTGTTACTTACTGCCTGGTATCATTTCATCTTTGCTTACCTAAAAATCCCCTTGTTCTTTAAGATCTAATTCAACTCTCAGAACCCACATGAAGCCCTTTCTCTCACTCCTGGCCAGCAGGCCAGCACTGGACCCTTCTTCCCCTGGGATGATGATGATTCTTCTTCTTCTTCTTCTTCTTCTTCTTCTTCTTCTTCTTCTTCTTCTTCTCCTTCTTCTCCTTCTTCTCCTTCTTCTCCTTCTTCTCCTTCT
>PITA01029807.1:0-17386 GCA_004023965.1 Spilogale gracilis | reverse complement strand
CTTATTTACTTCACAGAGAGAGCGATCACAAGTAGGCAGAGAGGCAGGCAGAGAGAGAGGAGGAAGCAAGCTCTCTGCTGAGCAGAGAGCCCGATGTGGGCCTCGATCCCAGGACCCTGAGATCATGACCTGAGCCGAAAGCAGAGGGTTTAACCCACTGAGCCACCCAGGCGCCCATGCTGTTGCTAGGACTTCTAATACTATGTTGAACAGTAGTACCACTACAAATTTTTAATACCACCGGTTGCTTTGCCTGCTTTTATACTTTATAAAAACTGAAAACTGGCTACCCCCACCCCCCACCATAACTGGGGAAAGACAGGTAAAGAGAGGATCCACTGCCCTTCTACAGCTCTTACTTGACCTTTTTACTAAGCTGCACGGAGGATGTTCTCTTTCCAGGGCATTTTGCAAGCAGTGGATTTTACTAAGTAAAGTCTCTGTTTCCTGGGAATTGAGTAATGCCACCAACAGGAACTAGGGCGTTACAGTGGATTCTAAAGAAGGGATACTGGAAGTGGTTGAAACAACCAAGCCTAGTTTCTTGGGTTAGAGTGGTTTCGATGATTCTGCAAGTTGACATTTACATGGTTTTAGACACCTTAGTTAGCCTTTCACCTCTGTGGGTTGTGAGGATTGAGTGTGCTAACACACAAAGTGCTTGTTATCTTTACTGTTCCTGTGTATTCAGTCCAGATCTGCCAATTATATTTATATCTGGCAGGTCTCTTAATAAATCTTGTCAGAAAGTCTGGAGTAATGTTTTTTTTCCTTTCAGAATATAGATCCTAAAGGGTTATTAGTTGTTGTTATCCTCAACTTTTGTAGGAGGGTCTGACACATTGTGTCTGTCTCCAAGAAGTACAGTCTAGATAATGACGTTTTCTTTTTTTTTTTTCTTTTTAAAATTTTTTTAAAAAGATTTTATTTATTTATGTGACAGAGAGAAACATAGCCAGAGAGGGAACACAAGCAGGGGGAGTGAGAGAGGGAGAAGCAGGCTTCCCACCGAGCAGGGAGCCCGATGTGGGACTCGATCGCGGGTCTCCGGGATCATGACCTGAGCTGAAGGCAGTCGCTCAATCAACTGAGCCACCCAGGCGCCCCGTAGATAATGAGGTTTTCTAAAAAAAAACAAAACCAAAACTCCAAAATATCTTTTAGAATAATCCTTATGAAGAATAATCATCTGATAATCATACTAAGTATCAAATGTATGCCCAGGATTTATTGATGAGAAATTTATTCAGCCTCCCCCTTTTATTGAGATATAATTGATGTACAGCACTGTAGAAGGTTAAGGTACATAGCATAATGACTGATTGACCAATATCATGAAATGATTACCACAGTAAGTTTAGTTAACACCTATCTGTTTGTACAAAAAAAGGGGGGTTTTCCCCCTTGTGATGAGAACTCTTGTGATTTACTCTCTTAATCTTCAGTCATCATACAGCAGTGTTTATAGTCCTCATGTTCTGCATTATGACCCACTTTATTTTTAACATGCCTAGTTCCTAGCCAATAATTAACATGAAGAAACCACTGTCTAGAAGAAAACTTATTTTGTAATATTAACAAATCACTTTAGTAGCTTATATATCATTATCACTTGGATAACTTACATATGTTTGTCTAGGTTATTCAGTAGTCTTTTAAATAGTGGGTTTAAATAGTTTTTCTGAACTTCTTGAAATATTCATGAGTATTAAGAATATTACTTTAGATTACCCTAAAGTAATCAAAATTTATTTGACACAGAGAGAGATCACAAATAGGCAGAGAGGCAGGCAGAGAAGAGGGGTAAGCAGGGTCCCTGCTGAGCAGAGAGCCCGATGTGGGACTCGATCTCAGGACCCTGAGATCATGACCTGAGCCGAAGGCAGAGGCTTGAGCCTCTGAACCACACAGGTGCCCTAAAGTAGAAGTCTTTTAGTAATCAATCCCAGCATACTTCCATTCTCTACCTGTTTGTCATGGGAAAGTTCATTTTTGTGTATTAGCTGGTGCTTTTTGCAGTTTGGATACTTCAAGAAGGTACTTTAGGGATTCTGCAGAAAAATAGGTATTTTATACCAGATTAGGCAGGTTTAATTTCCCAAGAAAGCATTTTTTTGTTCTTTTTTGCATCCTGCCTTTTGAAATTTAAGCTATGTCTTTAGTTGGCAAGCTGCAGAACTCTGGCAATTTATGGGAAAGATTAAGCTGTACAGAGAGGATGGCTTAGCAAAAAAAAAAAAAAAAAAAATAGTGATTAAGTCTATGAAGTTAGTGGGGTGGATCCGAGAGGAGCACTTTCTAGCTACTGAGATTTTCCAGAATGTTTTCAGGCTGTGGCTTGATGACATCCCATCTAAGGGATCTCCACAAAACAACATCATAATTCCACATTTTAGTCTGATCACAATAACAAAATTACTGCTTCTGATTTTGTTTGTTTTTAATTGAGATAAAATTGACATGACACTAGTTTCTAGGTTCAACTGTGTGACGTAGTGATTAAATATTTTATATTGTGAAATGATTACCACAATAAGTCTGGTTAATGTCAACCACATAGTTGCAAATTTTTTTTCTTGTGATGAGAACTTTTAAGATTTACTCTTTTAACAACTTTCATATATACAGTACAGTATTATTATTAACTATAGTCACAATACTGTACATTACATCCCCCTGACTTACTCATTTTATAACTGGAAGTTTGTACAGTTTGATCACCTTCACCCATTTTTGCCCAATCTCCCTCCTTTCCTGGCAACCACCAATCTTTTCTTAATTTATAAGTTTGGTTTTTGTTTTTTAGATTCCACCTAGAAGTGAGATCATACAGTATATGTCTTTCTCTGACCTATTTCATTTAGCATAATGGCCTCAACTTCTATCCATGTTGTTGCAAATGGCAAGATTTCCTTTTCTGTGGCTGAATGATTTGTGTGTGTGTGTGTGTGTCCACTCAGGCTGTTCCATGTCTTTGCTATTATAAATGCTGCAATGAACTTGGGAGTGCAGGTATATTTTTGAGATCCTGATTTTATTTCCTTGGGATATATACCCAGAAATGGAATTGCTTAATCATATGACAGTTATATTTTTAATTTTTTGAGAAAACTCCATAATGTTTTTCATACTGGCTGTACTGCTTTACATTCCCACCAACAGTGCCCAGGGGCATCCTTTTTTCCACATCCTCGCCAACACTTGACATCTTTAATTTAAAAATTTTTTAAATTTATTTGAGAGAGAGAGGAAAAAGCATGAAAAGGAGGAGGGTTAAAGGGAGAAGCAGACTCCTTGCTGAGCAGGGTGCCTGATGTGGGACTGGATCCCAGGATTCTGGGATCATGACCTGAGCCAAAGCAGACGCTAAATGGATTGAGTCACCCAGGCGCCTCCATTATATGCATCATATTAGAAACCGTATTTTCATCAAACTTGTTCAAGAGTATATAAGCATTGATAACAATTTATATCAGTTATAACCTCTAAAATGTTTTTCATAATTTAGGACCTTCCGTTTGTGACTAGTGAATTTTCTTTTTTATTTTTGGCTCATTGTTGGTACCTACATATTTTGAATTTTAATTTTGGCATTCAACACATTAGCTTTCACTCCAGGGTTCATTTGCAGGTGGGGTAACAAGGCCTTGACCTTACTGCACACAACCAAAGCAGCTCAGGAGCAAATCATTAAAGACTACTTTAGTCAGGTTTCATCTTCTAATAATTGAGTATAAGTTATCACCCACTTATGAATATGCTTCAACATTCTAGTCTTCAGCTCTTGCATATTGCTCACAAGACTAACAATTCTTCATCTACTGGTCCATTAAATGCGTTAAAATATGAAATGTATTTATTTTAATTTGACTTAGTGAATATACAGTGAGTCCTTTAATTACTATTTTCTTTTCTAATTGCTTACAAGTTAGCTGCTCCAGAATTTTGTCAAGCAATTTAATTCTCAATGGTAATCTCTCTCGTTTTGGAAAATTAGTTCTATTAGGAATGCTTAAAGGGGACTACATGTGGGATGTTGTATGGTCTTCCAGTGGTGATAGGTGTGTTATTTCAGTAGAGCTGGAAGTTTTTGTTTCTTCCATTTGTTATTTTAGGTCTTGAATATTAGGATATTCCAATTCTGAAGGAGTATTTCTTGCACAAAATTTGGGAGCAGTTTGATCCAAATAGGGTTTCTTGGGTGCTGAGTGATGCTTATTGAGAGCCTACAATATCATGAGTATAACGCTTTTCAGTGCAAACATGTCTAAATAGAAGAAAATATTCTATCTGCAGGTTCATTCCTTTCATATTCCTGATAAATAATCCTACTGCTTATTATTATGTGATGTGGCCAAATATCATGGTAAGGAGGCAAGTTACTATGAGGTTTGTGAAAACTGTAATACAGCAAAAGTTATATTTATTTTTACAGCAATTTGAATTGGGTTTAAGACATCACATCATTTAATCTGGGGTGGGAATATATACATGAAATCAATGGAGCCTGTGTCTTTGTTATTCTAAACCTGGGACTTCCTGGGAGCACTTGGGTGGCTCAGTCAGTGGAGCATGTGACTTGATCTGGAGGTTGTGAGTTCAAGCCCTGCATTGGGCATAGAGATTGCTTTTAAAAAGAAAATGAAATAAACCTAGGAATTACTGGTTCACTTGTCTCTTGTTTTGCCTTTATCATTGCTCAAGGATTATTTGCGGTAGTTCTATTATAACATCACAAATTTAAAAGTGATTAGTGTCATAACCACCATAGATTGATATTCAACCCACCTTGAGAATATGACAGGGCTGTCCCCCCTCCCCAGGTTGTATGTCTTAGGTTGTCTGTGGAGCCAGGTCCAAAAATCAAAAATCTTGAGGTGAAACCAGAGGTCAATTCATGGATGACGAGGTCAAAAGCACTGAGCCAAGAGGGAAGAGATAAACTAAAATGAGCTGGTTGGGGGATGGATGAAGACTTTAAGAAATTGGATTTATTTTAGATAATGATTAAGATGCATGATCAATAAAAATGTAACAGACAATAGCCAACTCTTCCCCAAGGTAATCTCTGAAGGTGGTTTGCTACTCACTTGACCCAGAAAACCCTACGAAATCATGCAAGCAAGAGGTTCAGATCTTCATGATCACTTTAAGAACACACGGGAAGCTGCCCAGGCCATCAAGGGTATGCATGTCCAAAAAGGCACCAAATATCTGAAGGATGTCACTTTGCGGAAACAATGTGTGCCATGCCGTCACTGGAGCTGGTAGGTGCGCCCTGGGCCAAACATTGGGGCAAGACACAGGGTTGGGGGCCCCAAAAGAGTACTGAATTGTTACTACACAGACTTAAAAATGCAGAGAGTAATGCTACACTTCAACGGTTTAGATGTAGATTCTGTGGTCATTGAGCACATCCTGGTAAACAAAGCCCTCAAGATGCAGTGTTGAACTTACAGGGCTTGTGGCCAGATGAACCCACACATGTGCTAGCCCTGCTGCACTATGGTGCTCCTTCCTCAAAAGAGCAGATTGTTCCTAAGCCAGAAGAGGAGGTTGCACAGAAGAAGTTACCCCAGAAGAAACTGAAGAAATAAAAACTTCCAGCCTAGGAATAAATTTTGCATATAATAAATACAAATAGATTAAAAAAAAAAAACGGACGATATCCAGAAAAATTGTAGAAAGAATTTCATTAAGAGACTTGAGAAAGACCCTGAAGGGTTTAAAAAGGAAAGATAAGGAATAAATTATGTATTAGGGAATGCCGAAGCAGAGCATCATGAAAGAAAAAAGTTTAAAAAATACCAACCCTATGTTTATTAAATACTTGTAATTTTTTTTCTTTACATTATCTTGAAATTTCTTTTTTTTCTTTTTTTTTTTATTGTTACTAAAATTTTTTTTTCTAGTGT
Organism: Spilogale gracilis; assembly: GCA_004023965.1. Classification (NCBI taxonomy): domain Eukaryota; kingdom Metazoa; phylum Chordata; class Mammalia; order Carnivora; family Mephitidae; genus Spilogale; species Spilogale gracilis. The sequence goes on along the minus strand of PITA01029807.1, from coordinate 11,471 downwards.
TCCAAGATTCATTCCCTATTCCCCACACCCAGTGCTCCACGCTTTAGGTGTCCCCAGTACCCACCACCAGGCTCTCCCATCCCTCCACCCCCCTTCCTCCAAGTCCCTCAGTTTGTTTCTGTGTCCAAAGTCTCTGTTGTTTCGTTTCCCTCCCTAGATTACCCTAGTTCCCATATACTTTCCTTCTCCCACTGTCCTCCAGTTTACCCCTCATGTACCGCAAGTAAGTGAAACCATGCGATACTTGACTTTCTCTTCTTGGCTTATTTCACTCAGCATAATCTCTTCCAGTCCAGTCCATGTTGGTACAAATGTTGGATATTCATCCTTTCTGATGGAGGCATAGTATTCCATTGTATATATGTACCACATCTTCTTCATCCATTCATCTGTTGATGGGCATAAATACTTGTAATTTTAATGTACTTTGGGGCCCATTGTTTTGCTTGAGTTTCACAATGATGGGTAAATAGGGCAAGTATCATTCCCATTTTACAGGTGAGGAATCTGAGTCATGGTAGCTGAGGTTGGGTGATGGTCCAGGATTATATTCCCGTTGACAGTAGGGGAGCTAGCACTAGAACCTAGTCCCTAGTTCTTAATCCAATGCTCTTTCCAACACACTGCTGTCCACAAAAGGTGAATTGCCCTTGAGTTTGATTAGCTAGCGGAAGATACTTATTCCACGTCCATTTATTCCATTTAGTCCATATTGCCTTTCTTCTGCATGGCTGGGTCTCCTCTCCAAGGACACCTTCTTCTGGACCCAGGTCTCTGCAGTTATCAGCCGCCAAGGCCCTAAAAGATATATTTTTACATACCTTCTCTGTAATTATCTCCCATGACTGAGACTCGGGACTTTAAAAACTTATTGTACTTATTTGTTTCGTGAGTGATTCATGTATGCCAGGTTCTGTCCCATAAGCTGGCAGACAATTTGGAGCAGAAAGACGCATTCCTGCCCCTATGACGTTTTAGAGCAGCGGGTGGGAGACAAACATTAAATATTGACACATCGAAGTCCCATGTTGCAACTGTGATAAGTTCTACAGGGAAGAGGCTTGAACTGCAGGGTTTGATTATGTCACAGAGAAAAGATCCAGTTGAAACCAATTCTGAAGAAGTAGGCATTACTAGATTAAAAAAGAGGGCTAAAGATCTACTCTAGTTCTTCCAGTCTTTTCCAGCATTGCAAACTCTTTTCAAACTTCAAAAAATTTCTCGAACCTCCCCACATGATGAGTGGCAGATTTTTGTGATTGATGAAATATCCACTGCGCTTAATCCAGCAATGACACTAAATGGATTTATAATGCATGAATCTCTCAACACTTACATACATTGGAACAATATTTCTTATTTTTGTGCAATATTAATTACTATATAGACAATACTTGCTACAACGTGCGGCCTCCTTATATTCTCCAAGACTTTCTGGGTTGGTGCCCAGGGTTTGTCCTGCCCTGGGCTAATTTGTGGGCATCTACTACTGGACAAAGAGAGAGCAAAACCTTTCTCTTCTCTTTTACCCTCCCGCACTAGGTCCTAGAAGGGTATTTTCCAGTGACTTCTTGCAGACATCAGTCTCAGCCAGTTTCCAATCCAGTTTCAGGGACAGGGTGGTTGTTGCTTGAGACCCAGTAACTTTGAAAGAGGAAAATTAGGAAGCAAAGAGAAAACAAGCATTGGGTAACGCAGTGGTGGGCCAACTGTTCCTATCTCAGGAATCCTCTGTGGTCTAGGGTAAGATTTAGTTAGAAAAAAGGTAGGAGGGGCAGTTCTCCTAAGAATGTTTACATCAGCCTGTTAAAAGCAAGATTCTGGCGTGCTCCTTGGGCTGTCAGAACTCTGGAGATGAAGTCCCAGAGATGTGGTGTGGGAACTCCTCCACCCAGACACGGCTGCTTTTCCTTCCCTCAGCCTGGACTGTCTAACCTCTCCCCAACTTCTTGACCTCCTGGCTTACCCTCAGCTTAGATTCTTCTATGAAGACATCACTGACCCCTTTAGAGAGAGTCCGGTGCTCTTTCCCAGCCCCCAGTGTAGGGGATTGCATTCCAGTGACTGCCCTCTGCCCACAGTGTCTCTTCACAAGCCTGGGAGCTCAAGGCAGCGTCTTTGAGGCGCTCAGCAAACGCCTGTGAAATAAATTTGTCATTTCTTGTGCGATGCCGCTACCGTAAAAGAAAGATTACACGGGCAGTTGGGGATAGGAGAAACCGATACTTAGGTGTAGACTCCCAAGTCATAGGCAGCCCTGCCATGATTTTAAGCTCTTGGGACAATTATGTTGAAGCATATAAAGTATCATAACACACGTTCATGATTCTGTGACGGCAGCTCTGGGGGAAGGAAGCACATATTTCTACTTTTGGTCTGTCACATAAGTAACAGATGCCAGGTGAAGTTCGCTGTAGTGATGAAAAGGCAGGAGGTGGGAGGCATGGCGTCCAATTAAGACGGCAGGTGAAGGCCGGCGGATGCACGTACACGGAACAGCCACAAGGTGGCAGCTTAGAACCAGGACATTACGGAACTAACGCTCGCACACCCAACACCTCGGAGCACTCCGGAGTGGAGAAGGAAAAGGCAGGTAGAGTGGAGCAATTCAAAAAAAGAGATCCGACGTAGTACTTACGGCGTACATCTTTATAATTTTGTTTCCCCTAGAATCAAACACGTGCCCACACCCAGACTCAGAAAGTCTCGCCAATGCATATGGAGTCTCGCCTCACTCTCAAGAAACCCCACAATGAGTCTGAGATGGTCCGTGCCTGACTTGGCTGTCTTCAGGCGGCCCTCACTTCTTTTGTACCATGTACTGAAGGTCTTCCAGAAGGTAATTGTGCTTTTATTGGATTTTCACCTAATGTGTTTACTTTTGAACTTAACCCTATTACAATATGTTTCTCTACCCTGCTTATGAAAACATGCTTTTGTAAATGTGTATGTAGATTACATATAAATATATCTTCTGTGTTATAAAAATATATAGCATACACTGGTAAATCAGGGAACCAGTCCTTTCCAACCTTCCTTACATGCAGTAGATGCTCAATGTATGCTTACTGAACTGAACTGAAGGGAAACAGAGATAAAAACATCCAGGGAAAGGAAGGTGCAGACTTAGCAGCAGAGCAAAAATTCTGCGCGCTGTAGAGGTCATAGTGGGTCATGGTATAGAGAATTATATACTACTCAACATAGTGTAGACGGGCAAAAGGCGACAAGAGGAAAAGAGAATACCCACTTCTCTGCCTCTCCTCAGAGCAAACCTACCATATCCAGGGGTCCAGGAGACTCAGAATTTCAATCTCAGTTTTTTTTGTTTTCCTTCTTTCTCAGTTTTGATCCTGACTGACACCGTGTCCACATGTCCTTCTAGTGATCTGAACACCAGTTCTTCTAAGATGAATGTGAAACTTAGTAGAAATAAGAACACCATGAAGCTGATTACCAGAAGGCAAAGTCTGGGAGGGCAGACATGCAGTTTGAACTCCTATTTCCAGTACCGTGCACAGATCAAGCACTTAATACAGACTCATCACAAACGCAGCCTGCCCAAAAAGAAATCAAAAGATAAGCACTGAACCACATGAATATAGGGAATTACTGGAGTAATTAAAAGGAAATGTTCTAGTAAACCATTTGTATACTACTTTAAAACATAGCTCTTATTCGGTATCTAACAAATCAAAATTACATTTTAGCAAAATCACCTTTCCTCAGACACATGCACTATGCTAAAAACAATGCCTATAGATAGGGCAAAGGTTATTATATCATCCTGGCAAGGAACTTGTTAACTTAGTGGGAAAAGATGACATGTCCATAGAAACATATTGAATGAAGAATGTCAGAAATAAATGCTGCAGAATCCCAGAGCAGGAAAAGATCACTTTTTTTCTGTTGCAATGTTCACAGAGGAGACTGCTACTGACCTGGACTTTGGAACGTGAATCACATCTAGATAACACGGGGCGGCGGGTGAGGGTTGTTCTTGGAGTTGAGGGCCAGGAACAGGCTCAGGAAGGTGTGCTCAGGAGACAGTAAAAAGAGCAGAGTGGACAAAACCGAAGGTCACGGGAGGTGTGGCAGGAGCTAAGGTGGAGATGTAGATGTAAGGGAGCTGGGGACTGCCTAGGGGCCAAGCCAACTGTTCTTTACCCCGGAGGCACTAAAGGTCTTTGAATAGGACAGTGACTGGGTGGAGGCTGAAATTCTGAGATTATATCGTATGTTGGTTTGGGTATGATGAGAAATTTAGGTGATGTTTTATTTTGTTTTTTTGTTTGTCTGTTAAAGATTTGTTTATTATTTGAGAGAGAGCAAGCATGTAGAACCAGGAGAGGGAAAGAGAATCTCAAGCAGGCTCTGCCCTGAGTGTGGAGCCTGACTTGGGGCTCGATCCCACGACCCTGAAATCATGACCTGAGCCCAAACCAAGAGTCGGATGCTTAACCAACTGGGCCATCCAGGCCCCCTTATTTTATTTTCTTAAAAATGATCCAAACAATCTGTAGCTACTGGGTGTATACAAATATTCCAACATATTACAGCCAGTAGATTTATCACACAATTATAACTGGCTCACAAAATAAATACAAGAATCACATCCTCTTTGAAACACAGTATTTTTAAATTCAGTTGTTACTGGGGAGTGGATGATGAATGAAGAGGAACAATGGCGGGGACTTTATTTGGAACTCACTATCCAAACCCTAGAGGGCTAAGAGCAGAATCTTAGTTTTGAAAGGGGCTCTCTGTGGCCAGCAGGAGGCGCACCGTAGGTGGGAATGCAAACTGGTGCAGCCACTGCGGAAGACAGTTTCGAAGTTCCTTAAAAAATTGAAAATAGAACTACCATATGATCTAATAATTCCAATATACCCAAAGAATACAAAAATATTGATTTGAAAATATAGATGCAACCCTATGTTTATTGCAGCATTACTAACAATAGTCAAGATATGGAAGCAACCCAAGTGTCTGTCAATAGATGAATGGGCAAAGAGGACGAAGCATATATATACACAGTGGAATACTACTCAGCCATAAAAAGGAATGAGTTCTTGCCATTTGCAGCAACATGGGTGGGTCTAGAGAGTGTATAATGCTAAGTGAAATAAATCAGTCAGAGAAAGAAAATGCCATAAGCATTTGCTCATGCATGGAATTTAAGAAACAAAACAAACACACATAGAAGAGAGAAACTGAGCAACAGACCTCTTAACTATAGAGAACAACACTGATGGTCACCAGAGGGAAGGTGAGGGGGATGGGTGAAGTAGATGAAGGGATTAAGACTACACTTATTGTGATGATCACTGAGCAATGTATAAATTGTGGAATCACTATATTGTGTATCTGAAGTGAGTATAGCATTTATGTTTATTATACTAGAATTAAAAAAAAAAAAGAATGACCAAATGGGGCATCTGGGTGGCTCAGTTGGTTAAGGGTCCCACTCTTAGTTTTGGCTCAGGTCATGATCTCAGGGTTGTGAGATTAAACCCCACATTGTGTTCTGTGCTCAGTGTGGAGTCTGCTTGAGATTCTTTCCCCTTCCCTCTTCCTCAGCCTGTGCGCCTCTTTCTGCTTGTGTGTGCTCTCTCTCTCTCCCTCAAATAAAGTACCATTTTTAAAAAAATAATGACCAAAAGAAAAATACCTGCTGCAGTGTCATAATACTGGAAAGGATTTCAAGATATCATCTAATGAGGTGTAATCAATTAGTTATAGTTCATCTAATATAATGTCAACCAATTCGTTGAGCACCTATCTTATGCTGGATGTTTGGATTTGATATTGTGAAAGTCCTGAGGATTGGCGCTTGGCTCCAGTTGGATCAGAGAAAGTTCCCTGGGGGAGATGGTGCCAAAACTGGGAGTTGAAGGGTAGTCAGACATCAGCATGGTGGTACTCAACAGTGTAGTTTTGGGGAGCATTGTGCGGGGAAACCATAATGCTTGGTATAATTGGTATATAAAGTGCCAGGTTGCAAGGGGAAGGAGATGTAGCTAAAGATGTAAACATAACATGGAAGGCCTTGAGACCTGTACAGACTGGACCACAGAAATGTTTACTCTGGAAAGTGACATACTATTTGCATTTATGTACATGTGGAAGAGAGATTCACAGGGGGCCATGTTAACCGAAAGGAGCAGTTAGGAGGTCAAAGTCCAGAAGAAAGAGATGCCTGAGAGAGTGGAAGGGTACGCTAAGAAGGATGATAAAGGAGAGAAAGGAATCATGAAAAGGTTTCCAAAATGTTGAGGACGGCATTATGAGGAAGAGGAAGAAATTCAGAAAACCGGCATTCTGGTTGATGTGCCCCAGTGGAAGGAGCCCTTAATTGTGACAAGCTTACAGAAGAGGAGTTTCCCAGAAAAGACCAAAGTGAGTCAAGTTCTAGACCTGTTAGTTTTGAGAGTTGTCCAGCAGGGGGTGGATCTTGAATCTGAAATTTACAGAGAGGTCAGCGAACCCATGGGAACAGATTAGATCACCAAGGCTGATGTGTAATGATATTTAACAGCTGTTACATTCATTACCCACTTTCTGGGAGTTTGTATTAACCTATTTAATTCTCCCAACAATCCATTCAATTCATACTTTTACCCCATTTATATAGAAATGAGAGACTAGGAATAATAATGAGGACTTCTATAATCCCCCCTCCCCTGAATCTACCTACCATGTACTTGGTCTGCTGGCCTCAAGTATTTGGTCTGCTGTGGATGAAAGGCACCCTAATCAGAGTGCAGTTCCTCCACTTAAGTGCTAGGTCTCATCCTTGCTCACTATAGACACTGTTTTCAACAATTTTCTCCTCTCCCCAACCATCACAAAAACTTCCCTCTCCATTAGATCGGTCTTGCCAGCCAACATACAACAATTTCTCCCAGTTCACAGAAAGACCAAGACTCTCTATTGACCCTCATTCTGCTTTCTTGCTCATGTTCCATTCTTATTCTTCCGTTTACATCTCAGAAGAGTTGCCTCTATGCATTCTCTAACTTCTCTATTTCCTCCTTATTTGAACTTACTCTGTGTAGCTTCATTGCTTACAGTCGGCCAAAATTGTTCTTAGCAAGGGGCCAAAGACCTCCATTTGGCTAAATATAAGAGTCAGCTCTCAGTTCTCATCTTTGGTGACCTATCTACAGTGTCTGCCTCAACTCATCACTCCCTCCCTCCTCTTGTTACTTGCTTTGGAGGCTACCACAGTCTCTCAGATCTTCTCTTACCTCTCTGGTCACTCCTTCTTAGCATCTTTTGCTTATTCCTCATGTCTCTGAGTATTTAGTAGGAAGGGTCTCAGCACACAGTCCTTGAAGCTCTTTTCTCTTCTACTTTGCATGTTGGTGGTCTTATCCAGTGTCGTGATGTTGAACTCTCTGTATGTTGCTAATCTCAGATTTATACCTTTAGCCTATACCTCTTCCCTAAATCCTATATTCATAGATTCAACTGTCATCTTCGATTTGATGTCTAAAGAAAAACTCAAACTCAACTTGTTCAAACTGAGTTCTTGGTCTCCCTCTTCCCATCCAAGCTTGGTGTCTTTCAGTTTTTGCAATATTAGTTAATACACCTCTAATGTTCTGGTTGCTCAGCCCAAGAACCCAGACTCATCCTTGACTCTTCCTTTTCTCCCATACCCCATATCCTCTCCAAATTCTGTTGACTCAACCTTCAAAAGATGACCAGGATCCCACCTCTTTGTTCCATCCCACTGGTACTTCCCTGGTCTAAGCCATCATCTGTTCCCTGTTGATTTTTGCAGTAAACTTAATAATCCACATTTGCTGACCTTTCAGGCTATTCCCAATATGGCAGCCCCAATGAGCCCACTAAGACTGATTTGATCTTGTTATTCCCTTGCTCAAAATCTTCCAGTAGATACTTATACCACACAGAGTATATGCCAAGTTCTTGGCAAAGTTTTATAAGCCGTCTCCTTCACACACACACACACACACACACACACACACACACACAACTAAATTCTTGACCTCTCCTTTTTCTACTGTCTCCCTCACTCATCCCTGCTGTTTTTTGAACATATCAGCTGTGACTTCAACTCAGGGTCTTCCATTTGCTATCCTCTCTGCCTAGAACTCTCTTTTCATAATAATCCCCAAAGATTGCTCCCTCACTTCTTTCAGATTGCTGTGTAAATGTTACCTTCTCAGCAGGTCCTTCCACGAAAATCCTATTGAAAATTGCTACCAACAGTTTTTATTCTCTTACCTAAGCATGGTGGGTTTGTACTGTCAATTGAGTTGGGCTGAAACTGCTCCCTGATTGTCTTCCCTACAGAGTTCTTGGTCTGATGAGCCACAGAAACATTTTGCATGACATTTAGAATGCAGAAATGAAGGAATGGCCATACTGATTTTACACTTACGGGACTGGTACTGTGTGCAAAATGCTGGTGCAGCTGACTATGGTGTGGCTTCCCCGCTGGCTCATCTGGTTGGCACAACTCTTACAGTGCTCACTGGAGTCTCCTATCGTGTCTCAGACTCCTAGGTTAAGGTTGTGCTTAGCTTCATGATGAAGGCTGCTGGCTTCTCCTGTAGGACTTCCACCACATCCCTGAAAACAGAGGCTTAGAGATGAAGAGAGATTGATGAGACCTCTAGTCTATCCTCCTGGTTTCATCTCACTCCCCTTACTGCACATTCATCTTCCCTTGCTGCCTGCCTGCCCTGCTGACCCCAGGCTCCAGTGTGAAACACAGAAGCAACAAAAGTTCCCACAATTGCATAAAAGTTCCCACAATTGCATAAAGTCAAATCCATGTGTGTGCGTGCCTGTGTGTATGTGTGTGTGTGTGTGTGTGTGTGTGTGTGTTTTATGCTGGGAAATGTTGAACAACTAGTTTTCCAGGGAAAAAAAAAACCAATCAGTAGCACTTGCCAATTTCCTTGGTATAAATATTCCCACTCTGACCATTTTAAGTTACTGATGTGGTAGCGCTAAATGGGGACTGGGGAAGAGATGCTGGCAATGAGCTCTCTCAGGTCATGCTAAGCCGCTCCTGTGCACACTTGGAGGACATCCTAGTGGTTTTGCTTCTGTGACTGCACCTTGTCTAATAGATCTATTTAAATTTTTTCTGGAGCTCCCAGCACTTTCTATTCCGCTACGTATTTTAGTTATCTGTCTCTTACCTTGGAATGTAAACTCTTTCTGGCCAGGGATTTTTGCCGATTTTTGTTCCCTGCTGTCCCTTTGGCTCTCAGACAGGTGCCGCACTCAATCACTATCCATATGTATTTATTGGAGAGAGAAAGGAATGAATGAAGGAATGTCGTGTGGGTGGACAAATGAGTCAATAAGAGGACTGGCTGTGTGGTAGATGAAGAACCTGAGGGAGAACATTGTCAAGGTGTCACCTGGTTTGATTCAGTTCAACAAATATTTGTGGGTGCCTACCATCTGCTGTTGGAGCACCGACAGAGAGTAAGTCCTGGTTGCTAATCTGGGGGAATTTAGAGCGGTTGGAAAAGAAGGGAGGGAAATTACTGTCAGGGGATGCAGGGACTTTGAGAGTTTTAAAAATGAGGAAATAGTCAACGGTGCCCAAGGCAGAACAATGGACCATGGAGAAAGTGATTGAAAAGTATCCTTTGAATGGGGCAATTAGGAAAGGTAGAAGGGCTTTTCTTTGAGAAGCCCCACAATCTTTTCTTTCTCTGGGGGTTTTAGTGCCGAAGCTCTTTGGTCATGTTCCGCTGCAGCCACATGATGGAATTAGCACTTCCTGCCAGACAGCCCCTCTGGCGAGGACTCTTCGAAGATGGGTCTGTTGTTCAAAATCTGTGCCCCTGGGTCTGGGCCAGTGCTTAGCATGTGTAGGGGCATAGCATGCATTTTTGATGAAAAATAAAATTACAAGGAGATTTAAAAATTTTTAGGTATCTCAGCTATTTATCTTAGGCTTTTCTAACAGTTATTTTCTCTTAGCATTATCTATGGAAACTTAACTGAAATCTGGCTGTTATAACACTCATTTTGTCTTTCAGTTATCTAAAATGGAGACCGGCTTTGAGGATCAGAAAGAAATATTAAGTGGTATTTTATCATGAGTCAAGTCACATTTGGGATTCATAGCAAGTGGATTTGGAGCCCAATTTTTTAGTTAGGAAATACCACTGCCAATGTGACTGATGACTGGACCAGGCTACTTGCCTTTATTCATGTTCCTAAAAGATGTTGTTTTATAGGATCTTGAATTTTGAAACTTCAACTATCCATCATTGTCTCAATTCTGCCCTGCTGGTTTCAGAAAAATGCCATTTGGTCAGAGATTCCTCCCCTGACCACCTTAAAGATTGGTGGAGTTGGTTGCTCTAGACCTCCTTCCCTCTGCCCTGCGCTTCCTGAGGGCGCTACCTCTTCCTCACGCAGTGTTCTAGAGCAGCATGTCTGACCCTTGTCTTGTCTTCCATGAGGACACGAGTGCCATGAGGGCAGGACTTCATCTGTTTAGTTCACTGCTTGATCCCAAGCACTGAGAATAACACGGGTGTAAAATAGGGACAGGAAATCTGTGGACTGGATAGTTACGAGCCTTCTGGAGCAGCCAGCAGATTTTCCCTTTTATGGGCATTTTTTTTTTTTAGAAAGAATTTCCAGAAATGGATAAAGTTGAGAACATAAGAGCTGATACTAACACTGTGTGGTACATGGCATAGCAGCCTCATCCTTTTCTATGAAGACGGACAGATGGCCCTCCCACGGCTCCCCTGACCCTTCCCTTCCACCTCTTTCCCGTTTGCCCCTCTTCCCACCATTACTCCAGACTTGCTGCCAACGTGCCCAGTCCTTCTCTCTCCTTAAGACCCTTACTAGAACCTGCTGCTTCCTTAAGTCCCTCCCTACCTTTCTGCTTTTTCTCACATTCCAAATTCTCAAACATGAGGATTGTGCTGACAACTTCCACCTCTTTTCCATCTACTCCTCCCTTGAACATTTATGATCTGGCTCCCATTCCTAGATATTTCTGGAAACGTCTCCTTATGCAACTATATCCAACATGTTTTTTCTTAACCTTTTTGAATCTATCCTCTAAATAGATGGCAGAGTAATCCATCTACAATGAAAACCTGATCATGACAATTTCCTGCTGAGAGGCTGTCCAGGCTGTTCACCGACTTGAAGATCAAGTTCAAGCCTGGTTTTCATGGCACGTCCACCCTCACATGGCTGGTTCCTACCTCTCTGCTCTGCTCAGCTCACCACTCTCTGTTGGGTATTAAGCTTTCCATCTGAACCCACTGTTTTGTACTGTAATTCCTTTGCTCTGGCTACCTTCTGTCCAAAATATCAGAGCTCTCTTCCCTATCCCCGGTAAACTAATTCCAGCTGATGCTTCAATAATTAAAAAAAATTTTCAGTTAGCAGAGAGTGTGACTCTTGATCTCAGAGTTGTGGGTTCGAGCCCTATATCAGGTGTA
>PITA01029806.1:0-17388 GCA_004023965.1 Spilogale gracilis | reverse complement strand
AGTCTCTTCAATAAATGGTGCTGGGAAAATTGGACAGCTACATATAGAAGAATGAAACTAGACCATTCGCTTACACCACACACAAAGGCAAACTCGAAATGGATGAAAGACCTCAACGTGAGGCAGGAATCCATCAAAATCCTGGAAGAGAACATTGGCAGTAACCTCTTTGACATCGGCCACAGCAACTTCTTTCACGTCACGTCTCCAAAGGCAAAGGAGACAAAAGCGAAAATGAACTTCTGGGACTTCATCAAAATAAAAAGCTTCTGTACAGCAAAGGAAACAGTCAACAAAACAAAGAGGCAACCCACAGAATGGGAGAAGATATTTGCAAATGACACTACAGACAACGGGCTGGCATCCCAGATCTATAAAGAACTACTCAAACTCAACACCCAAAAAGAAGATGAACACATCAAAAAATGGGCAAGAGACATGAATAGGTACTTCTCCGTAGAAGATATACAAAGGGCTAACAGACACATGAAAAAATGTTCAGCGTCATTAGGTACCAGGGAAATTCAAATCAAAACCACTCTAAGATACCACCTTACACCAGTCAGAATGGCCAAAATTAACAAGACAGGAAACAACAAGTGTTGGAGAGGCTGCGGAGAAAGGGGAACCCTCTTACACTGTTGGTGGGAATGTAAACTGGTGAAACCTCTTTGGAAAACAGTGTGGAGATTCCTTAAAAAATTAAAGATAGATCTACCCTATGACCCTGCAATTGCACTACTGGGCATTTATCCCAAAGATACAGATGTAGTGAAAAGTAGGGCCATTTGTACCCCAATGTTCATCGCAGCAATGGCCACAATCGCTAAACTGTGGAAAGAGCCAAGGTGCCCATCAACAGATGAATGGATAAAGAAGATGTGGTACATATATACAATGGTACTATGCCTCCATTAGAGAGGATGAATATCCAACTTTTGTAGCAACATGGACTGGACTGGAAGAGATTATGCTGAGTCAAATAAGCCAAGAAGAGAAAGTCAAGTATCACATGGTTTCACTTACTTGTGGTGCATGAGGGGTAACCTGGAGGACAGTGGGAGAAGGAATCAAATGGGAACTAGGATAATCCAGGGAGGGAAATGAAACAACAGAGGCTTTGGACACAGAAACAAACTGAGGGACTTGGAGGGAGGGGGGTGGAGGGATGGGAGAGCCTGCTGGTGTGTACTGGGGACACCTAAAGCGTGGAGCACTGGGTGTGGGGAATGGGGAATGAATCTTGGAACACTGGAAAAAAAATTTTGGTAACAATAAAAAATAAATAAATAAAAGAAATATTAATTTAGTGCCATGTATTACCTGTAAGGTTTCTGTTCCTGTAGATCATCTCTGTGTTTGGGCTCTCTCTCTGTTCAAATGATCTCCTTTATTATTTCTTGCAGGGCTTGTTTAATATCCATGAGATTCTGGTAGCTTTTATTTGTCCTGGAAACTCTTTATCTCTCCTTCTATTCTGAATTACAGCCTTGCTAGACCAAATATACTTGGTTGCATATTTTTCCCATCTAGCACTTTGAATATAACATGCCAGTCCTTTCTGCCCTGTCAGTTCTCGTGGAAAGGTAAGCTGCCAGCCATATGTGTCTCCCTTGTAGGTTAAGGACCTCTTGATCTGAGCTGTTTTTATGATTTACCTCCCTCTCTCTGAAATTTTCAAGCTTCACTATTTTTTTAAGATTTTATTTATTTGACAGAGAGAAACACAGCCAGAGAGGGAACACAAGCAGGGGGAGTGAGAGAGGGAGAAGCAGGCTTCCTGCTGAGCAGGGAGCCCGATGTGGGACTCGATCCTGGGTGTCCGGGATCATGACCTGAGCCGAAGGCAGTCACTTAACCAACTGAGCCACCCAGGTGCCCCTACAAGCTTCACTATTATATGTTGAGGTGTTAACCGATTTTTATTGATTTTGAGGGGGTTCTCTGTGCATCCTGGACTTGAATGCCTCTCTCCTTCCCCAGATTAGGGTAGTTCTTAGCTATAGTTTGTTACAATAAACCTTCTACTCATTTCTCCCACTCCTTATCTCCTGTGACCCTTATTATTCAGATATTATTTCACTTTATGTAATTGCTGAAATCTCTAAGTCTCCCTTTTGTGATCTGCTAGTTTTTTTTCTCTTATTTTCAGCTTCCTTATTTTCCATCATTCTATCCTCTATATCATTGATTCACTTTTCTGCCTCATTCATTTGCATTTTTACAGCCTTTACTTGGGACTTCATCTCAGTAATAGCAACTTTTATTTTGGCCTGACTAGATATTAGTTCTTTTATCTCTGCAGTAAGGGATTCTTTAGTGTCTTCTATATTTTCTTCAAGCCCAGCTAGTATATTTATAATCATTGTTTTAAATACTAGTTCAGACATCTTGCCTATATCTGTATTGATAACATCCCTGGCAGAGAGTAATAACTCCTATTCTTTCTTTTGTGGTGAATTTCTCTGTCTCATCAATTTTTTCCAGAAAAGAAGAAAGAAAGAAAAAAACAACAATAAGAATGACAACAGGAAAAAAAAACGATAAAAACCAAAAACAAAACAAAAAAAACTAGACAGTGGGTGTTTTTTGGCTTGCCTGTTTAAAGAAAATAGATCCCAAAAATAAGGAAGAAAGAAAAAAAACCTTGTGATATCTATATATATCTATCTATCTATATCTATCTATCTATCCACACATATATACATATATATGTAGATAGATAGATAGATATAGATAAATAGATATAAAATGAAAGGAAACAAAAATAATCATATCTATCTACATATGATGTGTATATAAAAATACAAATTAAAAATAATATTTTGATGAAGTCCCAAAAGTTCATTTTCACTTTTGTTTCCTTTGCTTTTGGAGATGTGTCTTGAAAGAAGTTGCTATGGCCAATGTCAAAGAGGTTACTGTCTATGTTCTCCTCTAGGATTTTGATAGATTTCTGTCTCATGTTGAGGTCTTTCATCCATTTTGAGTTTATCTTTATGTGTGGCGTAAGAGAATGGTAGAGTTTCATTCTTCTATATGTAGCTGTCCAATTTCGCCAGCAACATTTATTGAAGAGACTGTCTTTTTTCCACTGGATATATTTTCCTGCTTTGTCGAAGATTATTTAACCATAGAGTTGCGGGTCCATATCTGGACTCTCTAATCTGTTCCATTGGTCTAAGTGTCTGTTTTTGTGTCAGTAACATGCTGACTTGGTGATCACACCTTTGTAATAAAGCTTGAAATCAGGTAATGAGATGCCCCCAGCTTTATCTTTTTCAACATTCCTCTGGATATTCGGGGTCTTTTCTGTTTCCATATAAATTTTAGCATTGCTCATTCCAGCACTTTGAAAAATGTAGTTGGAATTTTATTGGGATGGTATTGAAAGCATGATTGCTCAGGGCAGTATGGACATTTTAACAATGTTTATTGATCTGATCCATGAACATCGAATGCTCTTTCATCTTTTTGTGTCTTCTCCAATTTCTTTCATGAGTGTTCTGTAGTTCCTTGAGTACAGATCCTTAACTTCTTTGGTTAGGTTTATTTCTAAGTATCTTATGGTTTTTGGTGCTATAGTAAATGGAATAAATTCTCTGATTTCTGTTTCTGTATTTTCATTGTTAGCGTATAAGAACGCAACTGATTTCTGTGCATTGATTTTGTATCCTGCCACATTCCTGAATTGTTGTATGAGTTCTAGTAGTTTGGTGGTAGAGTCTTTTGGGTTTTTCATATAAAGTATCATGTCATCTGCGAAGAGAGAGAGAGTTTGACTTCTTCTTTGCCAATTTGAATACCTTTTATTTCTTTTTGTTGTCGGATTGCTGTTGCTAGGACTTCTAACATTATGTTGAGCAATAGTGGTGAGAGTGGGCATCCTTATCTTGTTCCTGATCTCACTGGGAAGGCTGTCAGTTTTTCCCCATTGAGAATGATATTTGTTCTGGGTTTTTTTGTAGATAGATTCTATGCGGTTGAGGAATGCTCCCGCTATTCCTATACTTTGAAGAGTTTTAATCAGGAATGGATGTTGTATTTTGTCCATTGCTTCATCTGCATCAACTGAGAGGACCATGTGTTTCTTCTCCCTTCTCTTATTGATTTGCTCTATCACACTGATTGATTTGTGAATGTTGAACCCCACTTGCATCCCTGGGATAAATCCCACCTTGTCATGGTTGATAATCTTTTTAGTGTACTGTGGGATCCCATTAGCTAGGATCTTGTTGAGAATCTTGGCACCCATATATATCATGGACATTGGTCTGAAATTCTCCTTTTTGATGGGGCCTTTGCCTGGTTTGGGGATTAGAGTAATGCTGGCTTCAAAGAAAGAGTCTGGATGTTTTCCTTCTGTTTTTTGGAACAGCTTCAGGACAATAGGTATTATTTCTTCTTTGAACATTTGGTAGAATTCTCCAGGGAATCCATCAGGTCCTGGGATCTTTTGGGGGACGTTTTTGATCACTGCTTCAATCTCGTTACTATATATTGGTCTAGTCAGATTGTCAATTTCTTCTTGTTTCAGTCTTGGAAGTTTATAGGTTTCCAGGAATGCATCCATATCTTCTAGGTTAACTTATTGACATATAACTGTTGATAGTAATTTCATTTGATTGTTTCTATTTCCTTGGTATTAGTCATGATCTCTACCCTATCATTCATAGTTTTATTCATTTGGATCCTCTCCCTTTTCTTTTGGATGGATTGGCCAATGATTTATCTATCTTTTTAATTCTTTCAAAGAACCAGCTTCTAGTTTTGTTGATTTGTTCCACTGTAGTTTGAGTTTCTAATTCCTTGATCTCTGCTATAATCTTAATTATTTCCCTTCTTGTGTGTGGGGTTGGCTTAATTTGTTGTTGATCTTCCAGTTCTTTAATGTGTAAGAGTTGGTGTATTGGGAATTTTTCAATTTTTTTTGAGTGAGACTTGAATGGCTATGTATTTCCCCCCCCTTAGAACTGCCTTTGCCATATCCCACAGGTTTTGGATTAATGTATCTTCATTCTCTTTGGTTTCCACAAAATGTTGAAGATATTCTTTGATTTCCTGGCTGGTACAAACATTCTGAGCAGAATAGTCTTTAGCTTCCAAGTGTTTGAATTCCTTCTGAACTTTTTCTTACAGTTGAGTTCCAGTTTCAAGGCATTGTGGTCAAAGAATATGCAGGGAATAATCTCAATCTTTTGGTATCAGTTGAGCCCTGATTTGTGACCTAGTATATTGTTTATTCTGGAGAAACTTCCATGTGCACTTGAGAAGAATGAGTATTCTGCTGTTTTAGGGTGGAATGTTCTGAATATATCTATGAGATCTATCTGGTGCAATGTGTCATTCAAAGCTCTTGCTTCTTTGTTGGTTTTCTGTTTAGATGATCTGTCCATTGCTGAGAGTGGTGTGTTAAGATCTCCTACAGTTAGTGTATTCGTATTGATATAACTATTTTGTTTAACAGTTGGCTTATGTGTTTGGCTGCTCCCATGTTGGGGGCATAAATATTTACAATTGTTAGGTCTTCCTGGTGTATAGACCATTTGAGAATGATGTAGTGTCCTTCTGTATCTTTGACTACAGTCTTTATGAAACTACAAACAAAGGGCTGATATCCAAGATCTATAAAGAACTCCTCAAACTCAACAACCAAAATAATGATGATCACATCAAAAAATGGGCAGGAGACATGAAGAGGCACTTCTCCATAGAAGACATACAAATGGCTAACAGACACATGAAAAAATATTCATCATCACTAGCTATCAAGGAAATTCAGATCAAAACCACATTGACTTACCACCTTACACCAGTCAGATGTTCAAATTAACAGGACAGGATCAACAAGTTTTGGAGAGGCTGTGGAGAAAGGGGAAACCTCTTACTCTGTTGGTGGGAATACAAGCTGGTGCAGCTGCTTTGGAAAATAGTGTGGAGATTCCTTAAAAAATTAAAAATAGGGCTACCATATGACCCTGCAATTGCACTACTGGGTATTTACCTTAAAGATACATAGTGATAAGAAGGGCCATATGTACCCCAGTGTTCATTGCAGCAATGGCCACAATCACCAAACTGTGGAAAAGAGTCAAGGTGCCCTTCAACAGATGAATAAATAAAGAAGATATGGTCCATGGAATGGACCAATGGAATACTACGCCTCCATCAGAAAGGATGAATACCCAACTTTTGTAGCAAAATGTACTGGATTGGAGTAGATTATGCGGAGTGAAATAAACCAAGTAGATAAAGTGAAATATCATATGGTTTCACTTACTTGTGGAGCATAAGGGGTACTATGGAGGACAGTAGGAGAAGGAAAAGAAATGGGAAGTGGGGTAAATCTGGGAGGGAGATGAAACATGAGAGACTTTGGACTCAGAAACAAACTGAGGGTCTTGGAAGGGAGGGGGTGGGAGATGGGTGAGCTTGGTTGTGAATATAGAGTGCACATTGCATGGTTTACTGGGTCTAGGGCATAAACAATGAATCTTGGAACACTGAAAAAATAAAATAATGTAATAAAAATA
Source organism: Spilogale gracilis (assembly GCA_004023965.1). NCBI lineage: Eukaryota > Metazoa > Chordata > Mammalia > Carnivora > Mephitidae > Spilogale > Spilogale gracilis. Next base: position 10,855 of record PITA01029806.1, on the reverse strand, counting down.
AATAAATAAAAAGAATTCGGAAAATATGAATGAATGAATGAATAAATAATAAATAAATAAACAAACAAATAAATAAATAAATAAATACCAAGAGAGTAAAAGAAAGATTTCATTATTTTTATGGCTGAAATATATTACATTCTATATGTATACCACATCTTCTTTTCCCATTCATCTATGGGTGGATGAGCTCTTTTACTTTAGAAATTGTTTTAAATTTATAAGCACTCTTATTCTCCAGAAGTACCTTTTTCGTAACAACCTGTTCTGTTTTCTACTTTATAGATGCAACATTTTCTTTGTATGTTTGTTTAATAGAGCTTTACTGGAGTGTTGGGGATAACATGACAATTGTCATGCCAGGAAGGAGAACTGTAAATAGATATCAGATATTACCTCTCCAAGAGAATGCCACCCTGTCCTGTGAATGGGGCTGCATACTAGTTGTCCTTCTTCTTAGCCCCCAGCACTGATATCATGTGTGGGCAAGATGATCATCTAACCACTGGTGGTTTTTTGGCCATGTGCTCTGCTTGGCCAACTCTCACCTTGACTTCAGAGAAAGGAAGTCATTGTTCTGTTCCCCACTCCCAGGTTTATATGAAGCAATCACAATAGTCAGCAGCACATTTAATAGAGTGTATTGTTTTAAACATTAAATAATATATACAGTGGAAATGACAATCCTGTCTACTTCCTCTTTTAGTCTTTCCTTCAACAGGAGTCAACAGCAATCCAAGTTGGCATCTCTTTTGATGTGTTCCCAACTGAGTTATCTTCTGTGAGTAAAGACCTGGGCAAAAATATGCACACACATCTCTCAGGAACAAATAATTTTCAGGGACAGGCAAGTCCAAACCCATCTTTGGGATAAAAAACAAACTCAGTGGAAGCGTAATGCTATTAAAGGACACCCAAATTATGTCACTGCTCAGAACATCTAACATTTGAATCAGAGTGGATAACATGTGCTGAATGCTTACTCTGTACCTGGCACTTGAATAACCTTCATTTCATGAAGAAGGAAAATGAGGTTCCCAGGTGTCACTCTCCCGGGATCACTATTGCAGACAAGAAATTGCACCAGGATTGTCTAACCACAGTCACCCCATGTAAGTGCTACACGGTGCTGTACTGATTCCCACCAGTCATGTTATGATAAATGATGATAGCACAATTCTCTGTAAGATCAGGTGGCAGATACCTGAAATAGTCTATGTAACAAACTTACTCTGGTAAATCTGCTTCCAAGGTGAGTTGATGTCCTCTCCTCTGGAGACAGAAAACTGCTCAAAAGACAGTTTTATTTTTTAAAAAGTATTTCTTTCAGGAAAACCCTAACACTTTATTTCTAAATTTTAACTTTTCATCAAAGTAACCCTTGCATATGCTTAAAAAAGTACGGTAGTGCTGAAAAGCTCATAAGAAAACCCAGCAATATGCTGTCTCCTCCCGTTGCAAGTCCCTGCTTCCTAGAGGCAACTACATGAAAGGATTGTACCAGTCTTTGGTTGTTTATTTTGGCATTCACCACTCCCAACTCCCTTCCCCTTTGTTATCTCTCAGTCAGAGGCTAAGGAGCCAGATACTTTCTTAAGATTCCTTGTAGCTAGAGGTGGTTATATGTCACAGTTATGACCATGAGAGATTTGCTGGGAAACAGGAGGGTGTTTCTGAAAAGGCTTTTGCTTTCTGAGACATGCAGAGCTGACACTGTCCCTTTCCTTCTCTATATATTGATTATAGCCATGCTGCCTGGAGCTATGACAGAAATCTTGGGACAGTGAGGTGATGAACATGAGGATAAAGATGCAACACATGAAGAAAGAAAAAGTTAGAGTGTGGTTCCCTGACGGTATCATGACACATTGATTTAATAATAAATTAACTTCTTGAAACATAAATAAATGAATGAATAAATAAAAACATACCTGTTTAAACCACTTTCAGTGTGGTCTTGTGTTGCTTGTAACTGAAAGGATTTTTAACAGAAAGACCACCATGTTTCTATATAATGTGCTTATACCACTATTTCTCTTTTTTTTTTTTGAAGTATAGTTGACATACACTATCATATGACTACCATTTCTTAACTTAGCAATTTGAGACATTATCTCAACATCTCCTTATAGTAGAAGATGATTTTATCCCCCTCCACACACATACTTATATCTCCTCCCTTCACTCTTCCAGTATCCCAATTTCTAGTATATCAGTAGTTGCTACAGAGCCAAGAAATGTACTATAATGACCTGTATTTTGTCCTTTTTTGTGTTCCTGAACTTAATAATTGCTTGGTATTTTTTCCTCCTTGAGATGGGTACATCCTTCATTTCCCCCCTTTGCTTCATCTGTTTATTCATAATGCTATTAGCATATTTTTCCACAGATGTTCCAACCTGCCAGCCCACTGAATTAAGAAGAAACCAGCGTAAGATACAGAGTTTGGTCAAGTCCACTGCTACACTTTCCTTTAAGGTGACTGGGTGGGGACTCACATATTCTGCTGGAGGACTCCTAAATCTGGAAAGTAGAGGCTTTGCTCTGCATCTGTTTGATTTCTTTAGGAAACCCTCTGCATTTTGTTTAAGTGCAGATGCTTAGCTCTTCATATTGCTACTGACACACATGGGGAAGGGCAGAGGGAGAGTGGGGAGTCTACTGTTCCAACATATACTTTCAATTATCCTCCTGTTAGAGGCTCTACATTTTATGCCTACCATCAAGATAGCTCTCCTGTGCCAGAGTCTCATAAAGATTTTGCAGGGTAGACCACGGCTCTCATTTGTTGGTCCCCCTCCCAGATGTGGACTGTGCCTCTACTCTTCCCTGTCCTGCTTTCTCAGTTACCACCACTCCAGCCCCTTTCTGCTTGCCAGAAAGTTGTTGAAATTTCACCCCCATTTAATGGACCTCCTCCAGCTTTTTTTCTGAAGATATGGGTTTATACATAGTTCTTTTACTCTTATTTTATAGGGTCTTAGGAATTAGAGGAGACAGATGTGTTCCACCTTCTTGAATGGAAGTTAGAATATGAATTTTTAGCTGCTCCAGATTATCTGGATATGCCCCATGTGTGTAGACCAACATCTGTGAACCACTGGTGATGGAAAAAGTCGTGGGTTTGGGAATCTGATGCATTTGAGTTTTAATTCTGAATCTTTGACCTCCTTATTCAAGTCATATCCATGGGCCTCGATTTGTTCCTCTACAAAATGGGAATAATAGTGTCTATCTGATAGAGTTCTGGGAAGTTTTCTTAGCTACTGTGTGTAAAGCATCCAATACAGGCCTTGGCAGAGAGCAGGTGTTAAAAATAAGAGTGATCTCTCTTTAAAATGTGAAATGTGACTGGAAAGATTTGAACTAGGTTTTAAGATATCCTCAGACACCAAGGATCATTTTTGTGAGGCTGAGGAGCCCTAGCAGGTTTGTGATCAGGGAAGTCACTTGAACCCAAAGAATATGTCAGATTGTTCCCTCAGTCTGGTTTGGGGAGAGAGCTAGAAGCCCTTGGACCAGCAGCTCTTGGGTTAAAATCTTCATCTGCATCTGAGTTATTTGTAACCCGTTGTCATGGCAACAAGTTTGGCAAGAGAGCCAGTGCTGCAAGCTCCTGACAGTAGGGAGGGGAGGGCAGTGGAAGAATACTGAAGATTTGGAAGGGGGGGTCGTCTGTGACCACCAGTGCCTCATTTTCCTCTGATTTGTCTGAAGCATTCTGCTGAACATGAGGGTGAGTATCCTCCAGGGAGAATCACTGGACATTTGAGAGTCTCCTGTTCAATCTCCATATTCCATATGTGAAAATAGGCTCAGAGAGGTCCAGCAGCTGGCTCAGTGCCACACATTAAGTCAGGGATGGAAATAGGATTTGAGTTTTTTTAAAAAGGACTCAGGGTCATGGAACTAAAGCATAACATACCTGGAGAGGACCTTTGGAAACATTTCATCCACCTTTCCATCAAAACACACATGCTTTCATTGTTGTTCATATGGGAACCCTGGGACCCAGAGTGGGTTAGAACTGACTCAGGGTCACACAGGGACTTGGGCACTAACTTGAGTTCAGAACTCAGAGGCCTCAGACCTCCCAGGCCTCGGTACTTCCAGTGGAAGTGGCTGTCTCAGGTTCATGATTCAAAGAGGCTCTTCACTGCTGACTGCCAAGATACAGCTTCCCAGGGTAAGATTTATTTGACTGCCTTGGCCTCTCAAATCCAATGTACATGTGTTCAGATCACATTTCCCTTTTCCACACACCTTCTTCTGCAAGTGTTTCCCACTGCGAATGGCAATGCTGTTGCACAAATGGCAGCCCAGCCTCACCCCTTCTTGGACCAAACCCACCTGCCACACCTCCCCCTCCAAATCTCCCACAGGGCTAAGCACTTCCTGAATATTCTTTTATGTTATTTATTTCTTACAATTTTCATTCTCTGCCTCCTGAGTTCACAGGTGGACATACAGCCTCTCTTTCTCCCTTTTTCTTTCTTTCTTTCTTTCTTTCTTTCTTTCTTTCTTTCTTTCTTTCTTTCTTTCTTTCTTTCGTTCAGCTCCATGCTTGAATTCATGCCCCTGACATTAAGAGTCACAAGCTCTACTGTCTGAGCACCCCAGCAGGTGGAAATCTAAAGAACCAGGAAAATAAAATGACTGGCCCAAGGTCACATGGTAAGCCTTAGTCTGAATCCCTCCTTCCAAAAAGGCATTTCTGCCTTTCTATCCCATACTAATTTCTCAGCCCTCAGATTTCCTCTTGCCATTATCTTTTCCTTAATCATCCCCTTGGCACTTACACAATACGTTTCCCCTGTGTCTTCTGCCTATGTGCATCCCAAACTCCCTTCTCTCATCACAGCCAATCCCTCACCAAATCCAGCTGATTCTCCTTTCTGTCTCTCAAATCCACCTTTTCTCATCTGCCACTGCCTTGCTTCAGCCTCAGCATCCCTCATGTGAGTGAGACCTCAAGTCTATTCCCTGGCTTCCTGCTTCCAGAATGGCTATCTTCAACCCACCGTTTTGCACGCCAGCAGTGAGAGAGCAGTGATGCAGAAACTAACACATTGCTTTCTTCCTTTACATCCTCCCATCCAAGTACATTAAATTTCTACCTCCTTGCTTGGCAATTAAGATCATCCAGAGTTATGACCCCCACCAAACCTCTCCAGTCTCATCTTTTGCCACACTTAGCCTCACAAGCTCTGTTCTGATCACTGAACTAATGACAAGTGGTTACTACAATGTACCAGGTACTCTCTTGTCTAGGTGTCTTTCCATGGAAGGCCTTTACACTGAATTCCCAAACCTGATGAACTCCAAGTGTCATTTCTTCCAAATAGCCTACCTTGATTCCCAAGTGGGGTTGGATCTGAACTTCTGGGCTCCCATGACCCCCCAGAGCTCCCCCAATCTTCCTCATGTGGAACTGATGTCTAGTGTTTTCTCTCCTAGCAGCTCAGAACTTCCCCAAAGGCAGGGACTCTCTCCAGCAAATCCTGGGACTTCATTTGCCCCTAGGAAGTGTCAGTGACTATTCACTCTATCATTCAGGTGCATGAATGGTTGGTTGAGGAATGGAATTTAGGTTCAGCCCTGTGGTTTCACATTCTTACCTTAAAGGGCCTGTAAGTTGTCACTATTTCCTGCCAGGTTCCTCTGGGCTCCAGGGCATGGTTTCTCCGGGAGAGGGCATGGAGTAGGTCAGATGTTGCAGAGTGAAGCCAAACCAGCCAAGTCCTGAGCCTAAAGGTGAGGCATGTTGGAAGAGAAGAGGTGCGATGTGAGATAGAAAGTGTGGGTGGCCACTGAGGTAGATGCTATTATTTTCTCTCTTCTTTATAGGTAGGGAAACTGAGGCACACTGAGTCTTAGGTGACTTGTCAAAGCCACACAGGTAAATATGGTTATACTGGGACTCCAATTCTGTTCAACTCCAAGTCACTTTTCACCTTGTCCCCATCTCTCCCAAGGTTCACTTTGGAAAACAGGTTTGTACTAGTTAATGGTGAAGTTGTGCCTCCAACCTGGGTCTTAGAGAAACAATTGTCAAGGCAGAAAAGAAAGAAGTCATATCCTGAACACCTACTGTGACCTTAACCAATGGAGACATCAAGAGGAGTGGTGGGGGGGATAGGTGGGAAGAACATTTGAACATTTCTTGAGCTTGTTACCTGCTTTGTCTCTCTGTACATAACCTCTTAACACTTGAAGTAGCTGCTTTATGTGGAAATTATTAATATCATGATTCACCTCTGAAAACCTGAGGCTCCTGGAGAGGAAATGACTTACATAAGTTTAGCCACCTAATAACCAGCAAGGGCAGGACTTGATTGGGTGTATCAGATTCCACAATGAAAGAGGACAAGCAAGGCTCTGAAGCAAATTAGACCATGGCTTTGCAAGGGGCTGGGACAAGAGTGGCCAGGTTCAGAGAAGCCCAGAGGATGGGAGGGTCTGGTGAGAGGGCTGTACTTTGAAAAGGAAAGGTGGAATTTGGCTCTGGAAGTCCTAGAACTAGAATTCAAGGCTCCAACTGGGCATTTTCTGTTAAAAAATGGTGAATACAGGTCACCAACTCTTGATTTCAGTTCAGATGATGATGTCAGGTTTGTGAGATCGAGCTCTGCCTTGTGTTCCACACTGGGCATGGAGCCTGTTTAGATTTTCTCTCTCTCTGTCCTTATGCCCCTCCCCTATATCTTAAAAATATAAAATAATAGGGTGCTTGGGTGGCTCAGTTGGTTAAGCGACTGCCTTCGGCTCAGATCATGATCCCGGAGACCCGGGATCGAGTCCCACATTGGGCTCCCTGCTCAGCGGGAAGCCTGCTTCTCCCTCTCTCACTCCCCTTGCTTGTGTTCCCTCTCTGGCTGTGTTTCTCTCTGTCAAATAAATAAAATCTTTAAAAAATATATAAAATAAGAATCATAAACATATATTATTACATATATCAGCATATTTAATGCATTATTATAATGGTTAGCATATTATATATAAAAATATATTCTCTGTATATAGATCTATATTTTATATATATTGCTATAATATGTATATTTGTATGTTATATATTTATATTATATAGACATTTTATGTAGATATATATAGAAAGAGAGGGAAAATTTTGTGATGCTAAATGTAAAACTCATGAAATATATTAAAATGGTTTTTTGGGTGGGTAACAGGAGTGAGAGTGGTCTATGGAGATTCTGCAGAGTAAAGAAATAAGGGCACCTGGGTGGCTCAGTCAGTTAAGTGTCTGTCTTTGACTCAGGTCATGATCCCAGAATCATGAGATTAGTCCCACATCAGGCCCCCTGCTCTGAGGGGAGTCTGCGTCTTCCTCTGCCCCTCCCCCCACCGGTTATCTCAATCTCTTTCACTCAAATAAATAAATAAAATCTTTTTTAAAAAAAGAAATAAAATGAACAAGTAAAGAAATCAAGAGAGGAGCCTAGAAGGAACCAATGACTAAAATGTGCCTGATCTCAGGTCATGAGGGACCTCACCCACTACACAGAAGTCCAAAAACAACAAAATAAACCAATGTCTCCCCAAAGTAATTCATGTTCATTGATGAAAATTTTGGGGGAAAATATACCTTATCCTTCAAACACAAACACTATTTGCATCTTGGGTGTATTTTGACTCATTTAGGCCTTACAAAGATAAAAAGAAGAGAATATTTCAGATCACTTTGCATAGTCATTTATATATTGCTATTTTTGGTACATATTTTTAAAAAATTTTTTAATTAAAATTCTTTACTAACTTTTAAATGCCCACAAAATTTATATGGTATAAGCAACAGGGGACTTTGCAGGTATACTACATAGAAGATGTTGACCTTCTAAAACTTCAAAAATATTTTGGAGGGAACATTCCCAAACACATTTTTTTTAACTTTTACAAACATTTTTATTGACATACAATGGGCATACAATAAACGACACATACTTAGTGTATAATTTGTAAGTCCAAACACATTTTATAAGACCAACATTAATCTCATGAAAAAGCCAGAAAAAGACAATATAAGGGAAAATTACAGATCAATATTCCTAATGAATATAGAAAAATCATTAATAAAATATTAATAAATCAAATTCACCAGAACATTAAGAGGATCATACACCATGACCATGTGGGATTTATCCTTGGGATGCAAGGATGATTCAACATATGGTAAATCAATAAATGTGAGACACAACATTAACATAATACAAGATAAAAATTATATATTCAGAGACACCTGGGTGGCTCAGTCAGCTAAGCCTTTTCCCTCTGCCTCTCTTCTCCCCTCATGCTCTCCCTCTCTGACAAATAAATAAATAAAATCTTTTTTAAAATTTAAAAATTATACAATCATTTAATAGATACAGAAAAAGCATTTGACAAACTATAATATATTTTAATGATAAAAATTCTCAAAAATCAGGCATAGAAGTAATATATCTCAATATAATAAAGGCCGTTTATGACAAGCTCATGGATAACATCATACTCAAGAGTGAAAAGTTGAGATTTATTCCTCCAAGATCAACAAGCTAAGGGTACCCATTCTGACCATCCCTATTCAAAATAGTACTGAAAGTCCTAACCAGAAGAGGTAGGCAAGAAAATTAAATAAAAGTTATTTTAACCACAAGCACTTGGAAGGTGCAGTTGGTTGAGCATCCAACTCTTGGTTTAGCTTAGGCCCTTGTCTCAGGGTCATGAGATCATGGCTCCATGCCCAGCACAATTCTGCTTAAGACTCCATCACTCTATCCCTCTGCCCCCCATGCTCTTTCTTTCTATATGTAAAATAAATAAATGAATCTTTTAAAAAAGATATTCTTTTTTTTAAAGATTTTATTTATTTGACAGCGAGAAACGCAGCGAGAGAGGGAACACAAGCAGGGGGAGTGAGAGAGGGAGAAGCAGGCTTCCCGATGAGCAGGGAGCCTGACGTGGGACTCGATCCCGGGTCTCCGGGATCATGACCTGAGCCAAAGGCAGTTGCCCAACCAACTGAGCCACCCAGGCATCCCTAAAAAAGATATTCTAATCAAAAAGGAAGAAACAAAATTGTCTTATTCATAGATGATATGACCTTATATATAGAAAACTCTAAAGACCCCATAAAAATCGTTAGAACTAATAAATGAATTCACTAACACTGCAGGATAGAAAATCAATAAAGAACATCAGCTGATTTTCTATTTACTAGCAACAAACTATCTAAAAAAAAGAAAAAAATCTAATTACAATAGCATCAAAAACAATAAAATACTTAGGAATAAATTTAACCAAGGACTGATGTTGGGGAAACTGGACAGCAACACACAGAAGAAAGAAACTTGACCACTTTCTTATGCCATGCACAAAAAAATAAATTCAAAATGACTTAAGACCTAAATATGAGACATAAATCATAAAAATCCTAGAAAAGAGCACAGTAATCGCTTTGACATTGGCCATAGCAATGTCTTACAAGATATGACTCCTGAGGTAAGGGAAACAAAAGCAAAAATAAATTATTGTGACTACATCAAAATAAGAACTTTCTACATAGTGAAGAAAGCAATCAATAAAGCTAAAGGGCAGCCTGTAGAATGGGAGAAGATATTTGCACATGATGTATCTGATAAATGGTAGGTATCCAAAATATATAAAGAACTTATAAGACTGAATGCCCTAAAAACAATCTGATAAAAATGGACAAAATTCATGAACAGACACTTCACCAAAGAAGACATACAAATGGCTAACAGACACTTGAAAAAATATTCAACATCATTAACCATCAAGGATATGGTTATCCCTGGATATCAATGGATAACATCTTCTTTATCCATTCATCTGTTGATGGACACCTTGGCTCTTTCCACAGTTTGGCGATTGTGGCCATTGCTGCGATGAATATTGGGGGTATGTATGGCCCTTCCTTTCACTACATCTGTATCTTTGGGGTAAATGCCCAGTGGTGCAATTGCAGGGTCATAGAGTAGCTCTATTTTCAATTTTTTTATATACTTCTTTTATTTTTTTTTCATTGTTACTAAAAAATTTTTTTCCAGTGTGTCAAGATTCATTCCCCATTCCCCACACCCAGTGATCCACGCTTTAGGTGTCCCCAGTACCCACCACCAGGCTCTCCCATCCCTCCACCCCCCTCCCTCCAAGTCCCTCAGTTTGTTTCTGTGTTCAAACTCTCTGTTGTTTCGTTTCCCTCCCTAGATTACCCTAGTTCCCATTTGCTTTCCTTCTGCCACTGTCCTCCAGTTTGCCCCTCATGCACCGCAAGTAAGTGAGACCATGCGATACTTGACGTTCTCTTCTTGGTTTATTTCACTCAGCATAATCTCTTCCAGTCCAGTCCATGTTGCTACAAAAGTTGGGTATTCATCCTTTCTGACGGAGGCATACTATTCCATTGTATATATGTACCACTTCTTCTTTATCCATTCATCTGTTGATGGGCACCTTGGCTCTTTCCACATTTTGGCGATTGTGGCCATTGCTGCAATGAACATTGGGGTGCATATGGCCCTTCTTTTCACTACATCCGTATCTTTGGGGTAAATGCCCAGTAGTGCAATTAGAGAGTCATAGGGTAGATCTATCTTTAATTTTTAAAGGAATCTCCACACTGTTTTCCAAAGCGGCTCCACCAGTTTACATTCCCACCAACAGTGTAAGAGGGTTCCCCTTTCTCCGCAGCCTCTCCAACACTTGTTGTTTTCTGCCTTGTTAATTTTGGCCATTCTGACTGGTGTAAGGTGGTATCTTAGAGTGGTTTTGATTTGAATTTCCCTGATAGCTAGTGACGCTGAACATTTTTTCATGTGTCTGTTGGCCGTTTGTATAT
>PITA01029805.1:0-17283 GCA_004023965.1 Spilogale gracilis | reverse complement strand
TTTTACCACTGACAATGTTTAGAAATACTGGGATATATGGAAAATAAACAGAAGCCCATCTTTTGGTTTACCATTGCTTTTAAATTTTTAATAGACAGTGCACCCCTTCATGACATCTACCCTGGGCAGACATTCCCATTGCCTCCTCTCCTTTGGTGTATCACTGGCCCCAAAATTCAGGAAATAAAAGAGGTAAGGTTTAAGAACCACATCCATAAAGAATTTTGAATGTGGCTAATGAGACAAGAAGTGGACAGGAAGTAAATAGATTTAGCTTACAAAATTCTTAAAAGAATTGTTCTATCAAAAAATCCAAACTCTAGGGGCACCTGTGTGGCTCAGATGGTTAAGCATCTGCTTTCGGCCCAGGTCATGATCCTGGAGTCACAGGATCTAGCCCTGCACTGGGCTCCCTGCTGTGCGGGAAGCCTACTTCTCCTTCTCCCACTCCCCTTGTTTGTGTTCCCTCTCTCACTGTCTCTCTTTCTGTCATATAAATAAATAAAATCTTTTTTTCAAAAGCCTCCAAACTCTAAGTTGCAAAATTCCATGACTGTTTTACCCATGAAGTCCCCAGGAATGGTTTAATCTTGAACACAATCACTGTCGTCAGATGTGTCCCAAGGTGAATGTACAAAAAAGAAACTCTTAGAGCATAAAACAGGGACCATAAAAAAATAAACAACGGAGTTACCATACAAGAGAGTAGAGGCAGGCGTAGACAGATGCGCAAAGCAAGGAAATTACTTCTCTGCCAGGACAAGGAGTATCTCCCATTACTGAGCACCAATGTTTGGTGACTTCTATGGATCACTGAATAAGGAGGTGTTATTGCAGTTCTTCATTCTTGCATTCTGAGTGTGTCTGTGTCATTGTGTAGGGGGTGCCTGGGCAACAACTTATTTTCAGAAATTGCTACATCATGGAAAGACACATCCAGACCTAATGAAGACAACTACATCTAGCCCAGAAATTTTGGCCAGTTCTTTGCCATACTGTCTGGAATTTCAAATTATCTATCTTGTGAGGGGAGTGTTCTATGGGAGAGAAGAAATGTGTCTAGAGATAGCTGGATGGCCAATAGGAAAAAGTGAGTTGCACTGTTGGTTGTCTCCCCAAATCCATTCTGGTTTCCCTCCCAAGGTTATACCTGCCCAGAGAGAAACTTCATCTCCCAGCTCTAATGTAACTAAGGTTTTAGCGTGTTAACAGAAATGAGTAGAACTCCCTCTCACTTTCTTAAAAGGAAACGGCTACCTTAGTTCTCTTTTCTTTTTCCCCAGCATTTGGTATATGATATTGCTCTTGACCCAGGTTTGATCATAAATGAGGACAGGAATGGCAAGCTAAGTGACAGAAGGAGGCTGAAATCCTGGGTGACAGGTGTGCCTCCACAAACTGGACTGATTACACAGACTACTCCATGAGAAAGCAATGAACTTTCATGGTCTTTAAGCCACAGAATTTTAGATGCTCATTGTTACAGCAGCTTGGCATTTACTCCAACCCTGTAATACACATAGTTCCAGTTCATTCATTTTAACTGTCCTAGAATATACCCAAATGTATTTATGTATCTCCTTATTTATGACCAGTTATAATATTCCTAGCTTTTAGCTCCTGCAACAAATGCAGCATTGAACATCTTTCAATCTATGTCCTATGAGATTTTTCTAAGGCCATGTTGTCCAAGACAACAGTCACTAGCCACATGCTTCAAGTGAATTTAAATTATTGAAATATTAAACATTTATTTTCTCACACTAGTCACAGTTTAAGTATCTATTATCTATATTAGTCACTTTCTGGGCTATGGCTACCATACTGGACAGTATGAATATAAGCCATTTCTGTCATCACAAAAAATTCTTCTGAACAACATTGTTCAAGGACAAACTTAATGAAAAGATTTCCAGGTTACAGAATACACACATCTTCAATGTTATTAGATAGTGTCAACGAACACATCGACATGATCCGCACAATCTATAGTAGTTCATAAGAATTTTTATTCGCTGACATCCTCACCTAAACTTTATATTCTCAAAAACTTTAACTTTAGCCATGCTAGAAGAGGTGACTGGTAGAACTTAGTGACTCTCCTTGTTCTAAGTTTTCCCTGGCATTTACTCTATCTGTGCCCAATATTTTATTAGATGTTTTGGCATTTTCTTAAATATTCCAAGAGTTCTTGTTATACTAATCCTTGTTGGTTGTATGATTTGCAAATATCTTTTCTCTATATGTTGGCTATATATATTGTTTTCTATATATATTGGCTTAGATTGCTTGCCAACTGCAGCAATATGTATGGCTCTACAGAGTATACTGCTAAATGAGGTAAGTCAGAGAAAGACAGATAATACATAAATTCACTCATGTGGGATCTAAGCAACAAAATAAACAAACAAAAAAGAAACCAAAAAAAAAAATCATTCATAGAGAAAAAAGTGGTGATTGCCAGAGGGGAGGTGGGTTGGGGGATGGGTAAAAAAGGTGATGGAGAGTAAGAGTACACTCATCATGATGTGCACTGAGAAAAGTATGAAATTGTTGAATCACTATATTGTACACCTGAAACTAAGATAATACCGCATATTAATTATACTGGAATTTAAAAAACTAAAATTAAAAAAATACACAGAGTCTTTGTTACAGGTATTTTGGCTTTGAACCAGAGAGCTTATAATTTTTAATATAATTGCATGTCTCATATTTTTCCTTAGGTATGTCATTTCATTTCTAATTAAATAATCCTACCTTATATCAAGTTAATAAAGATATTTTTGTATACAAGGTTTTGCTTTTAACACTGAGATCTTTATTCGAAAGTTTCTGTATCATGTTGAGTAGCAACTTAGTTTTAATTTCTATCAGATAGGTAGTTAACTGTCTATATATCATCAATTAAATAATCCACCTATTACACTTTGGCATGTAATGCCAGTTCTATCACATGCTAAATTCTCTTATCTTCATGAGTCACTTTCAAAGATGTCTATTCCAACCCATTAGTCTATGTGCCTATTCTAATAACATGATGTTTCATTTCTTAAGACTTATTGAAATGAGATTATCTTAGATCATTTGAATAAGCCCTCAACGTAATCATGGATCCTCACTAGAGAGGCAGAAGGAAACTTGATACTTGCACACACACACACACAAGAATGTGATATGAGGACAAAGCCAGCTATTGGAGTGAAGCACCCACACACCCAGGAATAACATGAGGTAAGGAACGGATTCTCTCCCAGAGCATACAGGGAAATCGCTTTGTTAGCATCTTGATTTCAGCCCAGTGATACCGATTTTGGACTTTCAGACTCCAGAACTAAATTTTTGCACAAATATTGCAATAATTTGTTACAGCTGCTACAGAAAACTAATTCAGATTTTGATACCTAGAAGAGATCCTTCTGGAATAAATAATCGAATATGTGGAAGTGGCTTTGGAATTGGATAATGGAAATGGAAAATGGTACAGAATGTTGTAGTGGATAGAAGGGGCCTCAATTGCCTTAAACAAGTTGTTGGTAAAATATGGGTATTCAAGGAGCTGCTGGTGAAGACACAGAAGGAAATGAGAAGCACAGTAGTGAAAATCTATGTTATCTGAAAGAAAACAGAGCACCATAAACAGAATGTTTGTAGACATATGAATGCTAAAAGCAGTGCTCATGAAGATTCAGAAGGAAATAAGGAGGGTGTATTTGGAAAGAGGAAGAAAGACTATCCTTATTTCAAAGTGGCAGAAAATAAAGCCAAAATGTGTTCTACCAAAAAAAAGTCCAAAGTTATGGCTATTCAGCTTTTGTTAGTGCTGCAGACATTGGATACATGACTCATGGATTACCTCAAACATCTCAATAGAAGCCAGGAATGGAGATAGGATTATCCATCCATCAAAGATCTGTGAATGTCCTTCTTGTCTGATGGTATGAATGCCCCTGACTACACAGGGTTTCCTAGAAGAAAAAAAAAAAAAAAATATATATATATATATGTATACATACATCTATAATACATACATGTATGTAAAATATATATATATATGTATACGTACATATATATATATATATAATTAATTCATGTGATTATACAGAATGACAAGTCCAAAATCTGCGGGGCAGGTCAGCAGGAGAGAGACCCAGAATAAGTCTATGCTATATGTCAAGTCCCGAATAACCTCTTCTGCAGAATTCCTTTTGCTCAAGGTGAAGGTCAGCCTTTTGGTCTTAGGCAAGACTTTAGGTGATTAGACAAGGCCCACCCACATTATAGAAAATAATCTGCTTCACTGATTTTTTTTTAACTGAACTATAGTTGACGTCTATTAGTTTCAGGAGTATTACATAGTGATTCAACAACTATATACATTATAAAATACTCACCATGAGAAATATAATTCCCATACATCACTACACAAAGTTACTACAATATTATTGACTATATTCTCTATGCTATGCTTTTTATCCCCATCTTATTTTATAATTGGAGCTTTGTACTTCTTAACCCCTTCATCTATTTTGCCTAAACCCCTAGCCCTCTACCTCTGGAAACCACTCTTTTGTTCTCTATGACTCTGTTTCTCTGTTGTTTGTTTTGTTAGATTCTACATATAAATGAAGTCATATGGTATTAGTCTTTCTCCATCTGATTTATTTCACTTAACATAATACACTCTAGCTAGATCCGTCCACGTCTGTTTCACTAATTTAAATGTTAATCTCATGCAAAACACCCTCACAAAAAGACCCAGAATAATGTTTGACTATCTGGGCATCATGGCCCAGCCACGTTGACACATAAAATTAACCATCATAATATTATCCCAGAAGAAGTAACCTGGACTAAAAGCAACAGACACAGGACGAAATATAAGGAGGTTTTCAGACTGTCAACATTCATTAGACTGGAAAAAGGCTGAGAAAACTACTAAGCAGCAAAGAAATGCTAACTTTCAAGAAAAAGGTAGGATGACTTTGAGAGCATGGCCTTCAACTCAGAGGTGCTGCTGCAGGTGCAGAGGCATAGACCAGAGGGTCAAGCCCCAGAAACTTGAAACCTAATGGAATTTCCCCCCCTGGACTGAAAAATTGTCTAGGATTAGAAGCCTCTTAATTCCTTCCATTTTCTGCCTTCGGGAATGTATAATTAGTAATTACACATGTCCCATCATTGTATTTTAAAAACAGGTAACTTGTTTTCTATTTTTACAAGTCCATTGGTGGAGGCAGATTCTGGGCCAGGATGGATTAAAACGACAGTGTCGCCCATACCAATTTAGGTCATTCAAATGAGACTTGGGAATGATGATAATTAGGTGAAAGTTTGGACCTGAGTTGATGATGTAATGGCTCAGACTTCTGGGTATGTTGGGATTTCTCATGAGGGAAAGACATGAATCTGTGAGGGCCAGAAAATGGTCCCCACAAAAGACATTTACACTATAACTCCTGGAATCTGTGAATGTTACCTTACTGGTAAAAAAAGGGTCTATGTTGATATGATTAGGTTAAAGATCTTGAGAATGGAAGTAGAGAACAGAGGAATACAGCCACAAGCCAAACAAAGGGGACAGCCAACAGGGAACAGATTTTTACCTAAAGTCCCCCAGGAATACAGCCCTGCCAACACCTTAATTTCAGCCCAGTGATAGAGATTTTGACTTGTAACTCTGAGAACAATTTTTATTGTTTAAGAAGAAAACTGCAATAATTTGTTACTGAATCCATGGGAAACTAATAAATATATTTTTTAGAATTTCATCAAATTCAGAAATTAATTTGTGGAGGATCATTTTTATAATATCTTCCCATCTGTCACCATGCATCTACCAATCATTTTCTTTGATCTTCGCTTATATCTCTTAAGTCAAAAATTTTTCTTGCTAAAGGTCATATGCAGTTGTTAGTTGAGCCATTTCTAGATTACTTACAGTATTTGTTGCTATTGTGAAATGGATTCTTTCAGCATTATTATTACAATTTCTATTTATTCTTCTTTGTGCCTACCAATTTTAACATATCAGTATATATCCAGTCTACTCTAAAAACTCATTTTTCTCTATTAGTTTATAGACTTTTCTGGATTTCCTATTTAGAGAAGCATATGTAAATGGCAAGATTTTTAGGATTCCTTTTATTCTTATTTCTATTTTTTTCTTTCTTCTTTAGAACTAGGACACTACCTAAGACTGCCATGACTGTGGAACAGCCATGGTAATAGAAAATATCTTTTCTCCCTCCCAACCCCCCACCGCCCCACCATGGATTTTAAAGAGACCATTTCTATTTCACCACAAAATATGATGCATCTCTACATTTACGATGGATACCTGTTATCAATTAACTGATTCTTCCTTTATTCTTTTTTTTAAATATGTTTACTAGAAGTTTTTTTCATGATTCATTTCATATTTTTAAAATTATTTTTTCTGCTTGGAATTGATTTAAGCTTTATGTATGCATTTATTTTTTTGGGGGGTGGAGGTGCAGAGACAGAAGGAGATAGAGAATCTTAGGCAGACTCCACACCCAGCCCTGGGCCAAAAGCAAGGCTCAATCTCCTGACCCTGAGATCATGACCTGAGCAGAAATCAAGAGTCAGGTGCTTAATCAACTGAGCCACCCAGCTCTATTTATTTACCATGCTTGGGGTTCTCAGGAGTCCTTGCAACTGAGGCCTGAAGTCTTCCATCAATTTGGAAAAATCCTCAACTATAGAAGGTCTTCAACTGCTGCTTCTATCTTCTCTCCTAAAGATTTTCCATACTCTAAACTTTCCCTACATATTTTCTATATATTGTATCCATTATCCTGTTGTTTTCCATCAGATTTTCTATGCTTCATTCTTCATGTATTTTTGTAAGCTGTGATCAACTCTAATCTATTATTACAACTTCTTAGCTCCATCCATTTATTCAACCCATCATTTCTGTTCTAGACATTCCATTTTTTATTTTATTCTTTAAATAATTAATTTTATTTTTTCAATGTTCCAAGATTCATTGTTAACACACCACATTCAGTGCTCCATGCAATACATGCCCTTTTTAACACCCACCATCAGGCTTACCAAGCCCCTACCCTTCCCCCATCCAAAACCCTCAGTCTGTTTCTCAGAGTCCACAGTCTCTCATGTTTCACCTCCCTCTCTGATTTACCCCAATTCACATTTCCTTTCCTTCTCTTAATGTCCTCCATGTTACTCCTTATGTTCCACAAGTAAGTGAAACCATATGATAATTGACTTTCTCTGATTGGCTTATTTCACTCAGCATAATTTCCTCCAGTTCCATCCATTTTGCCAGGCCCATCCATTTTGATACAAAAGTTGGGTATTCATCCTTTCTGATGGAGGCATAATATTACATTGTATATATGGACCATATCTCCTTTATCCATTGTCTGTTGAAGGACACCTTGACTCTTTCCACAATTTGGCGATTGTGGCCATTGCTACTCTGAACATTGGAGTACATATGACCTTCTTTTCACTACATCTGTATCTTTGGGGTAACCCAGTAGTGCAATTGTCATTTAAAAAAATTATTTATGTGAAAGAGAGTGTATGAGTGTACAAGCAGGGGGAATGGCAGGCAGAAAGAGAAGCAGGCTCCCCACTGAGTAAAGAGCCAGACACGGGACTGAATCCCAGAACCCTGGGACCATGACTTGAGCTAAAGGCAGACAGTTAACTGAGCCATCCAGGCATCCCTAGACTTTCCATTTTTAATAGTTTCCAATTCTCTGTCCAAAATCTCAATTTCTTATCTCTTTTAACAGTTACTCATTTAATCTTTTAAAGATTTATTTACATATTTGAAAGAGAGAGAGCGTGCAAGTGGGGCATAGGGAGAAGGAGAAGCAGACTCCCCTACGAGAGCACAGAGCCTGACACAGGGCTCCATCTCAGGACATTGAGATCATGATCTGAGTTGAAATCAAGAGTTGGATGCTTAACTAACTGGGCCACCCAGGCACCCCTACTCATTTGATTTTTTTAAACATAGTTTCCTGTCTCAATTTTTTTCAAAAATTTTAGGCAGTGTTCATCCTATTTTCTCCATTTAATGTCCTATAGGCATTATTTCCTTCTTTTTACTTTCTTTGGGTTTACTGTACTGTTTTACTAAAATCTTGAGTTGAACACTTATGACATTCATTTTCCATCTTATTTTCTAATATAAATTTCCTAAGTTTACTATCTAAAACAGTGTCATACATGATTTGCTATGCAATATATTCTTTATTTCATTCTGGCAGCTTTTTTTTTCTCAGAACTTCCAGTTACAGGTTTTTAAATTTTCGAACACATGATGTTTCAGATATCTTTTTATTAATTTCTAAATTATTTTTTACTATGGTCAATAATGTGTTTTATATTACATTCTTTTCTATTATTGAAACTTTGATGGTCTAGCAGATAATCATTTACCATAAATGTTCCTTGTCCTATAGAAGAATATATATTTATAGTGGAGGTTTACATGAGTCTGTTGATGGTATTATTAGATACTGGTTCATTAATAATTTTTGGTGTCCTTGCCCTACAAATTACTGTTAAATCTCCCATTTTGATTTAGGTTTGTTTGATGTGATTTAAAGCTATGTTTTGAGAGGCATACAAAATTATTTGTAATGACTCCTTTATCTTCAAAATGTTTTTTGTTGTTCATTTTGTTTTGTTGTATGTTCTACTTTGCCTGATCTTAATAGCCCTGTACACTCTTATCTCCTGTGTGTAGCATCTTTTCCCATCTCTTTACTTTTATCCTTTCTAATTTTTAAAATAAAAAAGAATAAGTAATGTGTTTATCTTTTTTATTTTTTTTAATATTTTATTTATTTGACAGAAACATAGCAAGGGAGGGAACGTAAGCAGGGGGAGTGAGAGAGGAAGAAGCAGGCTTCCCGCCAAGCAGGGAGCCCAATGCGGGGCTTGATCCTGGGACTCTGGGATCCTGACCTAAGCAGAAGGCAGATGTTTAATGACTGAGCCACCCAGGCACCCCAGGTAATGCTGTTTAAAGAGGTACATCTAAATCTCTTTCTTTTGGTAAGTGAATTTTTGCACATTTACTATGATTACTGATACAGTTAAATTCATTTTGTGCCTTCCTTTTATCATGCTTTTTCTCCCCCAGTTTGCACGATAATGATTAAGTTCTCTGTCTACCTTTTGTGAGATGCAACTTTACTATGATGGATCTCAATGTAGATTTTTATTTATCATACTCTTCCATTTCAAGTCATGGCATTCTGCAATTCTGGGAATCTCTGTCATTTCATCTTTCCCCCACCTAGTGTGTGTTTGGAGAACTCCTATCACTCAATCTTCCATGGCTTTCAACCATTTTTAAGGACTGCATTCTGTGTAATATCTTCCAATATATATCCCAATTTACCCATTCTTGTAAAATTATATCCCATCCACGTTGTGGAACTTCTTTTAGTCAAGGGTTCCATTAACATCCGACATCCTCTGTTATTTGCCAATCTTGTTTGTCAAAGTAGTCTATTACTGAGATTTTAGTTATACTTTCTTAATGTCCTGAACACTTTTAAGGCCCTTTTCTACCTCTCGCAGACTGTTCCCTTTTCTCAAGTTCTTGGAATGTTAATCCTCTTTATTTTCAAAGCGGCCGGCCGTGTCTGAGGGAGTCCCTGATGGGACAGGTTAATGTCCCAACAGAGTGCTTTTACATATGTGTCTGTCAACGGCCACACAAAGTTCACTGACCCAGCACCCTTTCTATGTCGCTCTCTTGGCTTGAAAACTCAGAACTCTAAGGTCACTGTAATTTCAAACTCTACACCCGCATATGTCACCTGTTTTGAAGTTTCAACTCTTAAGGCACTTGGGTATTTTTATCCATAATCTTAAACAAGGGCAAAATTTCTGATTCCCTAACTTAAAGATTATAATCTCCTAGCCCCACAGAGGCACCAGTTCTAAGATTATTGACGGGATATCACGCACAGTTAATTGACTTGGGGCTTAAGGCCACATCGCCTATCCTCACCTAGTCATTAAGACCTCAGCCCCAAATCCTTAAGTCTATCGCTATGTCCACTCCTCCCATGGATCATGGCAGCTTTCTCAGTTTGTGAGACTCATAACTGGATTTCCATTCCATCTTAATTTCTAGCACCTGGGTCCCCCCGCCCCGAGCTTGCTATGTACAGAAAGCAATTATAGTTACTATATTTTATTTGCCATTTCTATGTGTTTGGAGAAGGCAGTCAGTTTTACCTAAATATGCCTTGTTTTTAAGTTCTTATTCCTTGACATAATCACACCCTGTTTTGTACCTGCCTAACTTTTTTCACCTAATAATCTTGCAATTATTCTCTATCAATAGCTATAAGTTGCTTTTGTCTCTGAATGGCTGCATAATATCCTATTGTAATTATGCGGGATATTTATGTAACTAGACACGATTTGTGATATTTGTATTTTTTTATTTTTTGTGATATTTTTAAACAAAACATTTTCATGGCATGATATGTGGAAAAGATAAAACATGGGTGTATGTTTCATATATAATTTTTATGTTTAAACACATGACTTGGTAACCTACTCAATCATTTAAAAATACTGAGCACACTTTGATACTCCTAAAATGTCTTTCAGTAATTACCATGACTATCTCGTAATATAATTATTTAAATGAATGTATATTAAAGTTGTTCCAAACTGTTCACTAATATTAATATCATGATGCACATTATGTGTAAATATTTTTAAGTCTCATCATTATTGCTGATTTAGAATTACTGTAATGGATAGAAAGTTCTAAGGTATGAATATTTTTTCTTTTGATACATATAATGAAATTGCCTTCTAAGATTGTATTCTAAATTGCCTAAATTCCCTCCAAAAGAGTACAAATGACTATTTCCTTATATCCTTTTCCATGTTTTCACATTTTTCAATCTTTGCTAAAATGGTGGGCAAAAAGTTGGTATTTCTTTGTTTTAATTTACATTTCTTTAGTGGAGCTAGGGATCTTTTCATATGTTTACTTTTGTTTCCTTGATGAATTGCCTATTTATCTTCTTGTCCATCTTTCTATTGGAATATTTTTCCTTTGTCATATTCATCATTTGGTTGTCTATACTACACTGTATTTTCTGGAAGAACACATTAGTGTTTCCTTATGAATCCTTGCATTCCTTAGAATATTATTCTATTTTTATTATGCATGATTGACAATTTGGTATGTAATTCTTGGGTTCCGTAATGAAGCAAAAAAAGTTCTTCTAGACTTCCAGGCTTGGGCATTTCCAGTTGTCAGGCAAATGTGTACTCCCTGAATTCCTTCACAAAACACATCCATTTGCACTTATAAACTGCCTTTGAGTCTTAAAATGCCAAGCCGATTAATGTAATTTTCAGTTCAGTCTTCACTTGGCTTGTGTATCTATGGTTATATAAAGCCTGCAGTGTGAGTACCCCAGGCAGAGGCATTCTATCTTGGAGTAGTTTTTCCTTTGTGATGGTTATCAAGCAAAACTGCTGAACTGGTGCTCAAAATTTTGCCTGGGCCCCCAGGATGTCCCTTCACACATCTTTACTGGAATGGTGCTTTGTCTACCTGTCACGATGCCTTCATGCACAACTAACCCTCTGTGAGCCATTACCAAGAAGACTCAGGCTCCTCCACATGTGTGTATTTATTTCTGCAACTTCTCCAAAGTGGTAGACCAGATTTCACATCTTACATTCTGTATCAAGTTGCCCCCCTGCCTCCCATGTCAATGGGTATTAGTGGAGCTCTGCTATGACTTTTTTCCCCTTACTCACCTTAAAACTCTACTACTTTCTCTAATTGCTGAGAGGTCCAACGCATCTTGCTCTACTGCATCTGATTTGCATAATATCTCACAATTTCTAGAAATTTTTGACATAGGACTGACACCTTTCCCATTTTCCCATCTTCGGTGCAGGTTTTTGTTTGTTTTGTTTTTTCGAGATAAACTTCTGATTTTTTTTAAGATTTATTTATTTGACAGAGACAGCAAGAGAGGGAACACAAGCAGAGGGAGTAGGAGAGGGAGAAGCAGGCTTCCCACTGAGCAGGGAGCCTGAGCAGGACTTGTTCCCAGGATCCTGGGATCATGAGCTGAGGAGAAGGCAGACATTTAATACAGAGCCACCCAGGTGTGCCCAAGTTTTTAATTCTTTACTCCTTTGGTCATTTACTTAAAGATTTGAAAAGATCTCATCAAGAAGTTCAGAATTTGACTTTTTGAAGTACTGTAACTTTTAAACTTTGTTGTATACAGAAATTACCAGAAGTAATTGTGTACAAAGGAGACCTCCAGAGATTCAAACTGAGTATCTCTAAGATGCACCCAGTAATCTTTAGTTCTAATAAGCAACTCCCCTTCTAGGTGATTCCAATATAGGTCCCACCACTGTTTAAGAAACCCCAATATAAACAAAAAAGAATTAAACCAGTGGTTTTCCAAACATCGACTATAAATTGATAAGTAATGCCTATAGATTAGCTTCTCCTGGGAACTTGTTTGGAAAGTAAAATTCTAGGCCTCAACCCATGAGAAAATCTGGAGGTGTTGCCCAGTGATCTGTGCCTTAACAAGTCCTCCAGGAGTTTCTAATGCATGCTCAATTCTGAGAACTGCTAAACTAGTAGGTGAGTCAGAAATCCCACCCACGTTGTAATCTGAGCTCTGTCTTTAGATAGCTCAGTGACCAGAGGAAAGTAATTCACTCTCTTTGGACCTCAACTTCTCTATTGAAACTATAAAAGTGGGAGGCCAAGTACCTCCACAGGTTTTTAAATCGCAAATTTTTTTGTAGTACCTTCTATATTATATTCTATTTTCATGAAATAAATTGTATGTGATTGAGACTTGAGTGCTATTACTATATCAGATGGGGATGGCCCCGGATCCAGCAGCAAATTATTTCCACAGAGCTGATCCATGAAGTCCAGAACAATTCAAAATACAGGTATAAATGTTGACCATAATTCTGAATGTGGATTGCCTACAAATACTGAGTAGTCCATCAGGAAAGAGTTGTTTTCTTTCTACCCTCATTTTTTTTTTTTAAATATAAAAAAGCTGGGTTCCATTGGCATGTGGCTCACCAGCTCATTTTCTTCATCTGGCTCATTTGATCTTAATTACTAGGGCTAGTTCTTGAATTGCAGCAGCTTGTTTTAAGGAACATATGGCAGAAGGTGCTAAGCACAGGCAGCAGACAATGTGTTACTAAAAGGAGAAGATTTTTTCCTTTACATAAGAAGCCATATGCAGTCCAAATTTATCCATACTGTATCACAGAAATGTGTATTTTAAAACTTCATGTATGATTTTTCACAGGTATTGGTTTCATCCCTTGCATATTCAACATAGACCCTGTAAAGA
Source organism: Spilogale gracilis (assembly GCA_004023965.1). Lineage (NCBI taxonomy): Eukaryota > Metazoa > Chordata > Mammalia > Carnivora > Mephitidae > Spilogale > Spilogale gracilis. The sequence continues at coordinate 3,877 of PITA01029805.1, read as the reverse complement.
GCAGGCGAAGATTTTGAAGGAGTCCATTTCAAAACACTCCCAGATTGTTCCTATGACTAACGTTAGAGACCAACATCCATTGCCTCCTCTTGAAAGGTTTTGTTGAAAAATCTAACAGAGTCATGGGGCATCCTTCTTCCCGCAGCATTCTAACTCTTCAGGACTCAAAAAGGTCTTGATGTCCAGGTGTTCTATCCTTGAAAGCAGGAGAACTGTCAAAGTTGCCACGCTCTTCCCTTTCAGGAAAGGAAAGCAAAGAGTTGGGTTTTTCCTTCTGTCCTGACTCCTTTGTCTCTCTCCGTGAGAGACTGTGGGTCTCAGGAACTTCTCCCTTTTTCACCTTAGAGAACACCTGTGAAGCATCAAAGCTGCAGAACATGGCAGAGTGCCAGCCATCTGCATGTGGCCTTCTGCAAATTTCCTTTATCAACATACTTTTCCATTGAAATCTTATCTCAAACACTGTATCCCTTTCCCCCTCACCTGGCTTCATTTGCTGTCACTCTTATTCAGCAACAGACCTCTGAGGCCACATATTAGACACTCAGTCTTTACTGAGATTTTCTTTTACAACAACTGCTCTGTCTCATAATCATCCTTAGAGCTTTAGATTCCCAACTGTGGCACCTCCAAAATCTAATTGCTTGGCACAACATTTCTGACATCACAGTCTGTTGCCATGGAAAGTGCCACAAATTCAGCATGATGACTTCCCTGCCAGAAGGAGAGGATGCACTGAGAGGGAGACAACATTTGTTTAAGCATAAATATCTTTGATATTTAGCAAAGAGGCAAGAGACTATATGGAAGACAACAGAGAAGGCAAAAATTCCAATTTATAGGAGGCTCTGCATTCAGTAATCTTCTCTGATAAAAGTCAGGCCTCAACTGTCTTGAGGTCTTCACACTGTAGAACCTCAAGGTGATTATTTCTGTGACTTTTGGGTTCATTAGTAGTAATATTGGAATGTGAAAGCATTTGGAGTTTGAAAAGCAGAATGTCCCTTCAAATGCTACATCTGCTTTTTTGTGTTGCAATTAGAGGATTATCTTGGTGAAAAGATGAGCAGCAGCCATTCTAAATAGAATTGCTCATCTCAGCACAGCCCTTCCAATGAAGCCGGTTTACAGACAATTGAAGCTAGCTTCTAAGATGCGGGCCCCCATCTCTGCTAGGAACAAACCCTCCTAATAATGTCTACTGTTGATTTTACAGAGCTTCCATGAACAATTTTTGCAAGGGCCTTGCCAAAAACCAAAATCTGCTCTTATGGCATAGATATAACTTAAGAACACTGTGTCTGGAAACTTATGAAATTTATAGTCTGCTTTTTACCATGATCTAATGGTACACCTCATAATTTGCCACTTAGGATTCTGCGTGAAAGAGCAAATTTGCATGCAGGTGCCTACCTCTCCTGTCCTTTTCCTAGATTCCTGTTAAAATGGAATATTTAAAAGAACTGTATTATTTGCTTGGCATTAGATACTCCAGATCTACACCAAAAACCCTGAGAAATTCCTACAAATGGAACTGGATGGAATGCTGACTATCCTGATCCTCTTCGGCCTGCATGAGAAGTAACAACATGCCTTAGAGGCCTTAGAATGGAATTCCACTAACACCCCTAAAGGTTAGGCAAATGTTGTGCATAGGGTGGGCTATGGGTCAATAGGAAGTTGCTCTCAGTCTCGGTAGGCATGCAAATGCACCAGGCACCACAAGGACATACATAACAGGAAGCCCAAAGTGATGCTTACTCAATTTTCATTCATAGTTTAGGTACCTACTGACAGGTTATAGGGTCCATTAAAGGCAAGTGGTTTGGGTAAAGAATACCAGCTTCTACATCAAATATGGGGTGGGGGGGAGCTTGAGTAGAGAGGGAAAGCCTTGCATGAAAATCCCCAACTTCTCACTCTTTCTCCCAAGTTGTTTGGATATCTGAAGGATAACATAACACAACGATAAGCCCACAATTCCCCTCTCCCTTTGTCTAGTAGGTCTGAAGTTTCCAAACAGGGGTAACAAATTCTGGATGAAACTGCATTGGGTGGCAATACTAACCATGGATATATCTTCCCCAATAAGGATTCAAGAAAGGTAATAGTTTATGTGAAAAAGTACTCAAGTCCAAAGGCAAGGAACATGCTGAAGAATCAGCACAAATGTCTTCTGGGAAATGGTTAATGCAGGAAAGAAGAACAATTCAGGGGTATTCTAATTCACTTTCTCAAGAAACTCCAAGAGAACGTTACATGTTATGTCAGGCATAAAATTTTTAAAGGAAGGTTAAGAAGGGTGTTGACAAGTTCAAATCACAGCTCAGCTACTTATAAACTACTTAGTATCCTTTATCTATTCTAAAACCATCTTGTCTCAATTTCCCCATTTGTAGAGTAGAGTGGTAATAGTATTTAACCGGGGAAGACCCTGAACTTACCTTCTCCCAAGGACAGACTAAAACTATACCTATAACAGAGCAATTTCTCCTAAAGAAGAACTGAGGGCTGACTGAGCAACTTCTGCAGAGAAAATGGTAGAGAACCACATAAAGAGACATAACAAAAATGTGTACACCATCCCTGATGTGCAGACCTGCAGGAGGGAGGAATACCACCGAGGGATTCACAAGCAGACTCATCCATCTAGGTGTACAGCAAAAAAAGCTAACAGTTAAAAGGGAAACTAGACTATAAGTGAAGGAAATCTCTACTAACCACAGAGAATTCACTGAATGGGCAGGTAGTTGACTGAGTTCTCTCTGGGTCAGAGGAACCCAAGAACCATTTTTTTTTAATTTCCCTTCCACCCTGATATTGCAGACAGGAGCAGGGTCCAGGCACATTAGCAGGCCTCCTAGGGCCAGCCCAGCAAACCCCGGACCCTTGGCCCACTCCAACTCCAGCTGTACTACCTGGGTGTACTACCCTTGGCCCCAGCATGGCACACCCTAGGACCCTTCTGGGCAATGCCTGCTCTAATTCCAACCATCCATTTGGACAGCCCTGGTGAGGGTGCTCTGGGAGAGCTCCAGCCCACTCACATTCCACACACTGCTATGCCACCAAAGTGGACTAAGTACACCAGCTCCAGGACAACACCCACCAGCTCCCACCAAAGTGGTCCTCAGTAGAGCATGCTCCAAGACCCCATTGACATTTACCTGGCATTAGCTGTCCCACCAAGGAAGCCCAGGTGCTGTACACTCTGGTATTCCCAAGACTGCACTTGTTCTCCTTCCACCATCCCACCAGAGCAACCATGAGCTGTACCAACACCAGTTCCAGCTAACCCTGGCAAGGTGTACTGTAGGACCCTCTAGCCAGTACCTACTCCAATTCCAGTCATTCCATCAAAGCTACCCTGAGGGAGTGCACCCAGGGACTGCCTGACCCAAGCCCACTTCAATTCCAGCCGGCCTACCAAAGCCACTAGTCATGTGCAGTCTACACAGAGGATGCCCCTCCATAAGGTCATTCCTTCAACACTAGGCTAAGTAACTGTTGTGTTTAGTTGACAGAAATCAATACAGAAAGTAAAACAAAATGAGGAGCCACAAGAATATGTTCCAAAGAAGAAGATGAAACTTTGGTGGACAGGAGACAGTAAAACAGAGGCAATAATCTACTTGACAAGTGATTGAAAGTAATAGTCATTGGAGGGGTCAAGATGGGGGAAGGCCAGGTGACCGCATTTCAGGGAGTTCCCTGAAGAGAGCTGAATTCCAACAAAAAAACCACTACAAGACCACTGTGAACACCCATGAAACCAGCCTGAAATGTGATATTTCCCACTTCTGGACCGCCACGAGAGACAAAGAACATCGGCAAAAAGGTAGAAACAAATTGGAGGGTCTGGAGGCTTGCCCCCAGA
>PITA01029804.1:0-17405 GCA_004023965.1 Spilogale gracilis | reverse complement strand
GTAGGGTTGATGGTTGTTACCTCTATTTTGTAGAAGAAACTGAGTCTGAGGAAAGTTAAGTGACCAGAATGAGTCACACAACTACTCATCAGCAGAGCCGATATTAAATTCTGTAACTGCTAAATACAAATACCATGTAGTAAAGACGTGCAGCCCCATGCTCAAACATTCAACATTTATGAATAGACCAAAAATTCTTCTTTTTTTTTTTTTTTAAAGATTTTATTTATTTATTTGACAGAGAGAGATATCACAAATAGGCAGACAGGCAGGCAGAGAGAGAGAGGAGGAAGCAGGCTCCCTGATGAGCAGAGAGCCCGATGTGGGACTCGATCCCAGGACTATGAGATCATGACCTGAGCCGAAGGCAGAGGCTTAACTCTCTGAGCCACCCAGGCGCCCCTAGACCAAAATTCTTAAAGGAGACAGATGTAATTATGAGAAAAGTATGAAAATTGATTTAAAAAATCAGTTTAGGTAAGGAGAAGAGTGAGAAAATACTTTTAAAATTGGTTAAATTTATATCCTTATGCAAAGGCTACTTTAGAATTGATAGCACTCTGGTGTTATAATAGCTCTACAGATTCAGTATAGGAAAATTATAGGAGAATCTTATTTGTATTCTATCAGACTTATATGTGTGATAATTTGAAGATAGGTTAGGTTTAAGTTTAACTTAAATCTGGGGGGAAAAATCTGCAGATCAGAAGTGACACAGAAATGAGTGTTAAATAAGTCCATTAAACAAAAGAATGGACATTTTGACTTGTGTAGATGAACAACTCTTTTTAAGACTCTTAAAGTGTGAACACACATATGGATGATGTGTCAGGAAACGTTTTTATATGTATTAAATAATAAACATTTAGTCTGTTGGCATGTATTTTACAAACCATATTCTTTTTTTTTTTTTTTTTAAGATTTTACTTATTTATTTGACAGAGAGAAACACAGCTAGAGAGTGAACACGAGCAGGGGGAGGCAGAGAGGGAGAAGCAGGCTTCTCTATGAGCAGGGAGCCTGATGGACGGCTCGATCCTGGGAGTCTGGGATCATGACCTGAGCCAAAGGCAGATGCTTAACAACTGAGCCATCCAGGTGCTCCTCGTCTATTTGGGCTATAACTGGTAAAACTTAAGGTTTTATCTTTAGGCTTAGTCTTTACTTTTTCTTTATCGTTTAGGCTTATTCTTACTATCAATAGCATTATTTTCAAAATCTACTTATTTTATTTATGTGATTTTGCTTTAGCCATGGGTGATTTTATTTTTATTGTTTTGCAGAATGTATCTGTAATTTTCTGAGACACAGCAAAAGAAAGCTCTAGTTTACTGAATAGAAATCTTTTTGATTGCTGAGAGAAGGCGTTGGTGGGATGAATGTATTAAGCAGGGATTACCTGTACAAAGAACCGTTTCCCACATATGAGCTGATTCAGAGAGACAGGTGCATTTCAGCTGACTGGGACACCAAGCAAGCAGATTTGGATACCACTGGGATAAGGAATGTCTCTCAGCATAGAGCTTGTTCTCTAAGTGTGAAGTTACACTTTATTCCATGTGTAAGAAATGAGGATATTAATCTAGTGCTCAGAAGTGCCTCATAAATAGTGTGGTCTCAAAAGTTCCTTTCTTTTCTCCCCCTAGTTTTATTGAGAGATATTTGACATAAACACTGCTAAGCTTAAGGTGTATGGCACGATGACCTCAGGTCAAAAGTTTCTTGAATAAACGACTTCTCAAAATAAATTTTTCTCTTAAAATACCACTCTCCTCTAAATTTCAGCAAATCCCAGAAGTACTCTTTTGGGAGTGGGGAGGCAAATGCAGTTCTATGGTCCACCACTTCCAGGAGGACCATATGGTTTAGGCCTCATATCACACCAAAAAATGTCATTTGATGACATTACCTCTAAAATGAAATTATGCACAATCATACAGACAAATGGGATTGAAATAGGAATAATGAAACAGAACATAGTATTTGTCATTCACTTTTAAATTAGTGTAGTATTACTGAACTTCACTATCTGGGGTAAAACTATGAAATAATTTTAAAAATATTTTATAATGATCTTGCACAATTACATTTTCTTTTCCTTTTGGTTGAAGTATTTTTATGTCCTTATTTTAAAAAGTTACTCCTTTTGAAAAGTAACAAACACACAAAATTTCAACAGATAGTTTATAATTATAATTCAAGTTTTATAAACCAGGCAGGAGCCTAAGAGAAACCCCGATTCCCCTTTGTCATTTCTCTCTTGTCTAAAACTTCAATTATCTATTGAATAGAGTTTATTCCTGAATGTGGAAGATAGAACCTCATGAAATATTAATACTACTTATTAAATACTCAAATAATTTCTCATTGAAAACATCAAAGAAAACTCCGTAGCTACCTTTGATTATTTGTAGTTTGCAAAATAAACCCAAATATGTAAAAAATTGGCAGCTGGTTTGTCCTTTGGTTAAAAGAAGCTGGTCAAAGACACACAATCACACATCTAGGACAACACAGAAAGTAAGAACTTTTAGCATTAGGCACACCAGCAAGGCACAATGGCCTGCCTTAAGCTCTCTTTAGTTTTCTTGGGAAGTTTTATTTCCCAGTTGAGGACCATTCAGCTTTCTAGTAGCTTGAAAGGACACATGGTTATTAAAATGCCAACAAGGTCACGTCTGCATGGTGCTGCTTGGTTGTTATCAGATTTTAATAGCCTACATTTCTCAAATTAACATCTTCTGGTAGGCATCTAATTAAAGATTAAGCCATTCAATTTGAATTATTATTATTATTTGGCAGCAGAATGTAATGCATTCTTTAAATGCACTTCCCAATCCAAAATGATTTTTCATTAATTTTTATCACACTATGTATTTTCCTTCTTGGCAAATAATAGGTCTTAAAAAGACTAATGAGAAGACCCAGTTTAAAAAGAAAGCAGTTACATACTATGGAAATTAAAAATCAATAATAATAATAGTAGTTAGAGTAGCGGTAGTAGTGGTAGTGGTAGTAAACAATTCACTAAGGTTTGACATTCACGTCTTGAAAAGATTTGAAATCAGTATTGGACTTAAAGTCTCTTACCAGGGTTGCAGTCTGTAAGAAGTGAGCAGATGGAGAGGAGAACTTTAGAAATGGTTAGGGCTGGACTCCAGTTGTCCTTCAGGATGTCCAGACAGATGACGCCCTGGCTGTTAATATTACAGTGATAGATTCTTGTTCGGAAGGTAACCTAGAAGGAAATATAAAGTTGTTATAAAGAGACATACTTTTTATTGGGTAAAATAATCCAAGGGTTGCTGGTTGAACCATATACTTAAATTTTCCTCGGGCACAAGAGAAGAATCAATAAACAAAATCATTATTTTAGAATTAGTTATTCTGGACACAGAGAACTAAACCCTAATAGCAAAATCATGTCCTTTTGGCTTTTGATGAAGAGTTGTATCACTTAACTAATGTTCTGGGGACTGAAATTCTAAAAATATTTGAAAGACAAAATTTTAAAAATAAAAAATTTCAAAGGCAACTTGTTGGAGTCCAGTTGTTTTAAAGATTTTGTGTATTTTAGAGTTCAAAACAGCATGGGAATACTATAAAAAGAACATAAATATTTTTCATTATGGTTTAAAAATACAAATTAGGCATGTATGTAAATAATACATATAGTTTATTAAAAACTATATTAGTTACAATTTATGAAACTTTTCTTCCTTAAATTCTATATCTTGAATATTATATTAGCATAGCCTACCTCTGCCCTATGATAGCTAGGTCACCACTGCACTTTGTTTAGGTGTGATTTTGAAACATGTTTGTAACATTTTTAGAGAATTTCAATTCAAAAGTTAAGTCTAAATCAGTTTTATAACTCTGGTAAAACTCTGTTTTATAAAAGTCTTATGTAAGCAATAATAAGATCTTAATGCTATTTATTAATATCAGGTACATTAGTATTCTCAAAATTTAAGTTGAAATATAAAAAAATCTTGGTGTTTTAAAGACCAGTCTTCTGGTAACCTAAGTTCAAAATGGCTACGAACCAAAAAACACATGGCAGATCTTTGTTGTCATCTCACCAGGGCATCCAGCATACATTCAAACATCAGATTTACTTAATTTGTAAAATCAAGACTCAGAAAGGACAGACAGATCCTGTCTGTCTGTTGTTGAACAACATAGTACCCTTTTCAGGCTAGATTAATATTGCTAATAAGAACTGCCCTTCTGGGGTGCCTGGGTGGCTCAGTTGGTCAAGTGTCTGTCTTCAACTCAGGTCATGATCCCAGGGTCCTGAGCTTGGACCCCACGTCTGACTCCCTACCCAGCGGGGAATCTGCTTCTCCCTCTCCTCCTCCCCTCACTCATGCTCTCTCTTTTCCCTCTCTCTCAAATAAATAAATTAAATCTTAGGAAAAAAAAAAAAAAAAAAAAGAACTGCCCTTTTAGGAACATGCCAGACCTTATAGGTAACTTCAACATTCCTTCTACACAAACACATTCCAAATACTTAGCAATGCTGAAGAAAATAAAACTAACATTTTAAAAAATGCATAGCTGAATTTGTACAGAGAATCCCCAGGGGCCAGAACTGAAAACCAAAAATTACAGTAAGCACATGAGCTGACAGCGTAGCTGCCTGGGGTGGGACCTAGGGAAGACAGAGCAGGGAAAGGATAGTAGCCAGTCTTGGTAAAATGGGGCCTTGGGTTTTGATGACTTCATGGAGAAAGGTGAAACCTTAAGTCTACATGTGGCAATAGGCTAGAACTGAGAGCCCTTACATAGATTAGGAGACTTGAACAGCTAGTCTTACTTTAGTAAATGGATGGGCTTGAAAAGATAATGCCTTCAGAGAGTGACAGTAGCGCCGCTTGCTAGAGAAAGCCTAGGCTCTGAAGTGAAGAGAAAAACGTTTCCCCTGAATTCTAAATCCTGGGCATACATACTATGTAAACACCAACTGAAAAAGAGCTTAAATGGCTATATTACTATCAGATCAAATATATGTTTAAGGCAAAATGAATACAGATCATTGCTGCATTATGACAAAATGAACAACTCATCAGACAAATATAACAATTCTGAATCTGTTGTACCTAATAAGAGCCAAAAATACAAAAAGTGAAACTTAGCAGAATAATAAGGAGAAAATGACACATCTACAATCAGAGGGACATTTTGCTGCAGTAACTAAAGTCATGCAGACCAAAATGTACTAAGGATACTGAAAATAGGAACAACCAACCAGACAAAATCAAGGCATCGAATGAAGATGAGATTTCACAGTCAACAAAGAATATGTATTCTTTTCCAAGTATATAAGAAATGGTTTTAAAAAACTGATCACATGCTCTGCCACAGAGGAAGCTTAATATTATTTCAAAGAATTATTAAGACCACAAAGATTCTCCATCAAATGTTTGGAAAACTGAAAAACACATTTTTCAAATAATTCTTGGATCAGAGAAAAAAAGTCATCTACATTTATAACTGAGTGAAAATGAAATCTATGGTTTCAAATACATAAATTAGAAAGGAGGAAAGACATTTAATGAGCATTTAAGAAAGGAAATAGAATAACAGAGTTGATCCCATAAAAGTAGAAATACATGAGCAAAATTTAATGAAATAGAGAATACCTAGTAATATGAAAATTTTGCAAAGAAGTCAGAGTGCATATTCCTTTAAGTACTAGATGAAAAGACAAAATATTTTTATAATTCAATGTAAACGATGAGTGGCTTCTATATACTATATATATTAAAAACCTATCAGATACTGATTGGCTACTTGGAGCTAGTTAATACTCAAAATAACTCAGAGGTAAGTAGTATTACTATATCTACTTTTGAAATAAAGAAACTATAACCCTGTAAGGTGATGGATGCTAACTAAACTTATTGTGGTAATCATTTTGCAATATGGACATATATCAAATCATTATGTTGTGCACCTAAAATAAATACAATGTTCTATGCCAATTATATCTCAATAAAATGGCAGGAAAAAAAGAAATGAAAGCACAGAGGGGTTAAAGAACTGGCATGTGGTTGCACAGTTGGTAAATGGAGGAGTAAGAATCTGAACACAGCTTTGTGGACCCAAAATCTCACGCTCTCCTACTGAGCCTCAATGCCTCTGTTCGTCCTTCCTTCCTTTCTTCCTTCCTCCCTCCCTCCCTCCTTCCATTCTTTCCTTTTTTTTTTTTTTAACTTTTAAGATTACTATAGATTCACACTGTGTTGTAAGAATAATACCAATGGATCATACATGTTCCTCATCCACTTTCCCCCAATGGCAACCTTCTGCGGAACTGTATTACGGTATCAAAGGAAACTCACACTGATACGGTCTGCTGACCTTTTCCACTTATAACCAGTTGTATATCCACTCAGGTACTGTGTTTCTATGCAATTTTATCAGATGTAGGTCTGTATGACCATAATCACAGCCAAGATATAGAACAGTTCCTTCACAAACATCCTCTGTGCTACCATTTAACTGGTCCAGTCACTTTCACACTTTCCTCCGATTCTTGAAAACCACTATTCTCTGCCTTATCTCTATGATTTTGTCATTTCAAGAATGTTATATAAATGGAATCACATAGAATGTCATTTTTTGAAGTTGGCTCTTTTTACTTGCACATTTCCCTTCTGATCCATCTAAATTGTGAAATTATCAAGAGTTTGTTCCTTATTGCTGGGTAGTATTCCATGGTATGGATGTACCAGTTTGTTGAACCATGAACCTACTGAAGGACAACTGGATTGATTCCACTTTTTAGCTATCACAAATAAAGCTGCCATTAACATGTATGTGTGTTTGTGTGAACCTAAGTTTTCATTTCTCTGAGACAAATGCCTCAAAATGCAATTATTGAGTTGTATGATAAGAAATGGTTTTAAAAAACTGATCACATGCTCTGCCACAGAGGAAGCTTAATATTATTTCAAAGAATTATTAAGACCACTTAGTTTTATAAGAAACTGCCATAATTTTTTCCAGAGCAATTAAACTATTTTACATTCCCACCAGCAGAGCGATGCAGTTTCTCTGCATCCTTGTCAGCATTCAGTGTACTATGCTTAATTTTAGCCATTCTGATTGGGTGTAGTGGTTGGTAACACATTGTGGTTTTAATTTGTATTTTCCTAATTCTAATGATGTTGAACACTTTTTTATGTGCTTATTTGTTAACTGGATACCCTCCTTCTTAAAAGAGGATGTTCATGTCTTTTGCCCATTTTCTAGTTAGATTATTTTTTACTGTCCACTCTCTATTTTAAATGGAGGTATTTCATTATAAGTGAAGTATAGCTGGATGAAAAATAAAGCATGAGTTTGCAAAGAATCTTGTGGATTTTTTGGATAGAGAATGCTTTACACTTTATTGTTTTATCATACTGATTAAAGAATCTACTTTGGTGATGCTTGTTAACCTTTGTTAACTTTTGTCCCCAACGGTGTTCATAAATAAACCACACTGAATCAAACTGGTAGTTCAATTGTTTCTATACTTTAAAGCTCTAGGCTCCCACAAATAGCACTTTAAAACATTTTTTTAATTTGTGTATGGTTGACACACAAGGTTACATTTTTTTTTCAGGTGTACAACACAGTCATTCAACATCTCTATGTTATGCTCTGCTCACTGCAAGTGTAGCCACCACACAGTGCTATTAAACTGTCACAATACATTTATACAATATCAATGACTATATTCCCTATGCTGTACCTTTAATTCCTGTGACTTATTCATTCCATTAGTGGAAGTCTGTATCTCCCACTCCCTTCCACCCATTTTGCTTATTCCTCAACCCCTTTCCTTCTGTTAACTATCAATTTGTTCTCTGGATTTATAGGCCTGATTCTGCTTTTTGTTTATTCATTTGTTTTTTTTTTTTTTTTTTTTTTTTTTTTTTTTTTTTTTTTTTTTTTTTTTTTTTTGGTTTCCACACATAAGTGAAATCACATGGTATTTGTCTTTCTCTGTCCGACTTACATCACTAAACATAATACCTTCTAGGTCCATCCATGTTGTGGCAAATGACAAGATCTCATCTGTTTTTTATGGTTAATATTCTATTGTATATATACATACCACATCTTCTTTATCCATTCATCTATTGATGGGCTCTTGGGTTGCATATATTTTTTCAAATTAGTGTTTTCATTTTCTTTGGGTAAATACCCAGTACCGGTTCTTAAATCATATGGTATTTCTATTTTTAATTTTTTGAGGTACCTCCATACTGTTTTCCACATTGGCTGATGGATAGTGATGTTGAACATCTTTCTGTGTGTCTGTTGGCCATCTGTATGTCTTCTTTGGGAAGACTGTTTATTCATTTCCTCTGCCCATATTTTAATCATATTGTCTGATTTTTTTGGTGTTGAGTTTTATAAGAGTTGATATAGTTTGGATATTAACCTTTTATGGCATATATCATTTGTAAATGTCTTCTTCCATTTAGTGAGCTACCTTTTTGTTTTGTTGATGGTTTTCTTTGTTGTGCAAAAGCTTTTATTTTGGTGTAGTCCCAACAGTTTGTTTTTGGTTTTGTTTCCCTGGTCTTAAGAGACATATCTAGAAAAATGCTACTAAGGCCAATGTCAATGAAATTACTGCTTATGTTCCGAATCTTCTATAAGTTTTATGGTTTCAGGTCTCAGAGTTGGATCTTTAATCCATTTTGAGTTTATTTTCCATAAATATCACTATTTGGACCAGAAAAAAATTGATGATCAGAGTTTTAAGAAGTGTCATAATTTACCTATTGTAATGTAAGTTGTGATCTCTTCAGGGTTCCCTTATCACACTCCTATTTCTAGTATCACACTTGCCACAGGACCTCCTCATCAAACCATCAATTACCCATGAAAGTATTTTCTTTCAACTGATGTCTAATGCAGTGCTTGGCACACAGAAAGAGCCCATTGTTTGTTGAACAAATGCTAACAAATCACAGGCTAGTTCTCAAACAGACAAGTGTCTTTGTGAGGGGTTGTAACATCTTATTGTTCTTTAGGTAGAAGAACGTTTTTGAGCTACAACTTACAGTTATATAACTTATATCTGAGAAAGTAAGACATATCTGTTACTACTGCCTATTTAAATAATAAAGAAAAATTAAAAAAAAAAACGTGGCCCAGTCAGATCAGCAAAAGCGGTCTATAATCAAGGTAAAAACTTGCTAATTTATTAGCTCTTGAAACAGCATTCTCTTCCAGACCCTATCAATAAAAAGGGGAAATAAAAGAGAAGGACATATGCAAACTAACAAGGAATTGTCTGTAGTCCTTTTAGACATCAGTGATACAGAAACAGAAATGATGTTTTGAATATTGACAAATATCAAGGGATTTGTACATGTCGTTAGACGGAGATTTTTTAGAGGCTGAGAAAGCACCTTCCTCCCACCCTCATTCTACAGAAGACTGCTCACATCTGACTCAATTTTATAGAAAGGCCATCATGTTATCTTGTTTAGGGGACTGGACGGCAGTACATCCTTCATGTCACCCTTCTGACAAAAAAACAAATGATAAAAAATGACCAAAAAGAAAATTCCACTTCCATGCAGGGCTTAATACTCACTGAGTTCTGTATATAACACAACCTATACCTGCATTTGTATTTATTGCTGTATTTGAAGCACAGCTCAATACTGACGTTTATAATGATAGATATCATTTCTAAAGGAGAGGTAAAATTATATTGAAAGGCAGGGATGACAGCATATTTTAGGACATTTTCCATATATAAAGGAAATTTTAAAAAGGATTTGGATATAGTGACATAGAAAACTTGTTTATCCAGAATATCTAATTTCTAGATGACTGGATGAGAAGCATTTTAATTGATGTATGGTACATAAACACACAGTAGAGGCATGTGTATGTGTATGTGTGGGTAGACAGAATAATGCCCTATTATCCCAAAGATGTCCACATCCTAATCCCTGGAACCTGTGAATAATATTACCCTTACATGGTAAAAGGGGCTTTGTGGGTGTGAATAAGTTAAGGCTCTTGAGATGGGGTGATTACTCTGGGATTATATAGATGAGCTGGATATAATCACAAGAGCTTTGTAAGAGGGAAGCAGGAAGATAGGCATGGGATGTCAAGGGGTCAAAGTGAGGGAGGAAGCAAGAAGCCAGAGTGATGGGGCCATGATCCAAGCAACACAGTTGGCCTCAAGAAGGTGGAAAAGGCAAGGAAATGAATTTCCCTCTAAGACCTCAAAAAGGAATGCAGCCTTGCTGACCTCTTGATTTTAGTTTGCTGACATCCAGAACAGCAGGACAAGAAATTCATATTGTTTTAAGCCTCCAAGTTTGTGTTAATTTGTTACAGCAGCAATAGGAAACAATACATGTATGTATATTTCCCAGCTGCATTATTACTTTATCTTAAAAGGTAACGTAAAATGTAGCTGTGCTATTTCTATACTTCACACAATCACCTCTCCTTAAAAATAATTTTAGAAGGAGTTAATAGAATTTTTTACATTGACTATAGCATAAAACAATGCTACTAAGTAGTGACCTATGTAAGAGAAAAGTCACTTCGCTACTTTGAGCCCCTATTTCCTGACAAAATGAGATTTAAATTAGATTATTCTCAGGCCCATTCTAATTCTAAGATCCAAGAGTTATATTATGAAAAGAATATGTGGTTTTGGGAGCGCACTGGACTTGAGCTGGAATTCTGACTTTAGATGAATCAGCTTAGCCTGTTTGAGATTCAGTTTCTTCATCTTAACATGGGGAAAAATACTAGCTATTCCCACAGTGGCTGTGAAGATTGAAGTACACAAGAAGTTCTAATACCATGCCTGGCACTCACCAGAAATTTAAGTACAGCTAGTCTCTCTCCCCTTTTCACATCTCCTAGTTTTACAAAGCTATTTCAAAACCCATGTGTTCATGTAATAATTCCCCTATAACCTGAGTTTTAAATGTATTTTCTTTGTACCACTCCTTTGCTTTAGGGTAAGGACAACATTCCACATACAGACAAAAAGTGGTTTTGGGAAGGGACAGAAATCATGCAGGGCATGTGTATAGACACAGGAAAAAATATTTTAATAATGTATTTCTGCTAAACTAGTTCTAGACAATTTAGAAAAATGTTTTAAAGTAAACACCTCCAAGCTGAAAAGCTGATGATATTAAAAATGATCATTTAAAATAATATTTCAGAAATAACCTCTATTGCTGTATTTGAAGCACAGCTCAATACTGATGTTTATAATGATAGATATCATTCCTAAAGGAGAGGTAAAATTATATTGAAAGGCAGGGATGACAGCATATTTTAGGACATTTTCCATATATAAAGGAAATTTTAAAAAGGATTTGGATATAGTGATATAGAAAACTTGTTTATCTAGAATATCTAATTTCTAGATGACTGGATGAGAAGCGTTTTATGTGCAACCTGTATTTGCACATAGATTCCATTTTTCAAAACAACTTTTCATCAGGAGATAAATGACACAGTGATTTTTACCGAGGAAGTATGAGATCAGTGAGAAATACATTCCTCTTAAAAATACTTTTCCATGGAGACCCAGAGAGGAAATATTTGGAGCTCCTGTGCCATAAATTAGTGAATCATGTAACAAAGGTACAAAAATAGCAGGGTTAACATCATTCAAATGGATCTTGGCTGGAGGCTCACTATGAAACTAGTTTATTTGAACAATTTGTTAGTACACATTTAAAAAATGTCAGTACTATTACCCCTTTTGAGATTTCGAGTGCTCTTTTCTTAAAATGGACTTAAGAGCACTGCCACAACAACTACCACATCCTAAGACAAAACAAAAACCGGAATAACCCATCATAAGAGAAGAGAATCATAAATCTTAAAAAAAACTCTAAGAAATACACATTAGCAAAACAAAACCAATCCCCTTCCCAAATTAAAAAAAAAACAACCTGGAAATACATTTCTTCTTTCATAACTCGCGGTAAAGGAATTAAAATTAAACATTATGTAGAAACTATCATGTGTAAAGATGATGCCCACTCTGTTATAAATGACTGTATAGGATGCTATCTTTAACTACAGGATATAGCCACTTTTGAAAACAGACTTCAAATACATCATTTCAAATAAATGATGAATAACAAAAGAACTTTAGAGCATAGACAATTAAATTTAAAAAGTCTTTCTCAGTTCCTTTTAGGTACAGATGTAAAAAAAACATGCAACTACCCCCTTCTTGAGTAATAAATCTCTTGAAGACAGGAACATCATATTCAATCTCCAGGGCCCTTTCCCACCGTGCAGCACCTGATTATACTCAAGCCCTGCAAGGGAGCCCTGACTTTATTAGGGACCAATAATTAAATTCCTTCTAACTTATAAAAATTAAATTTATATAGAATGTTTCAGGAACATATCTTAAATTGAATGAGGTTCAATTTGATTCTTTTCCAAATTTGTGTGTTCTTTTTTATTAGTGACTTGTTTTCTCATTATGTTTCCTATTCCATTTTTTTCTCATTTTTGGTGGGGAGGCGCAGAGGGAGAGGGAAAGAGTGAATCTTTAGCAGCTCCATGCCCAGGGATGAGCCCGATGCAGGACTGGATCTCACAACCCTGAGATCACAACTTGAGCTGAAAACCAGTCAGACACTAAATTGACTGAGCCACCCATGCGCCCCTCCATCTTCTTCTCTTTAAAGGATTATCTTATCTCTTTGACTTGTTCTACTGGCTCAAGTAGCCAGTGGTACTCTGATTGTCTTTTATGGTAGGACATATTATGGAGTGGACTGTAATCTGAGTATGAGTTCATCCTTAGTGCATATTATTTATTTTTCTGTAAAAGTCTCATGCACATTAGACTGTGGTGTTCTGCATTTCCTTCTTTATGGGCCTCATGGACAACGCTAGTTTGAGACCAGACTGTAACATATATGCCAAAATATAAGGCAATATAGAGTCATCCCTTAGGAAGAGTTGATTTATATTTAGATCTGTATAAAAATCTCTTACAGATGTTGTCTCAATTACTTTATTTTGAACAAAATACTATCTGTTAAAGATGCAGTAGCTTGGAACCAGCTCAATCAATGCTTGTTTGGCATGCATACAGAGGTTTCCTTCCTTAGTCAGTTAAAAAAGAAAGAAAAGAAAATAAACAAAGTTAACAAAGCTCTTCAAGTGGCACACTGCTAGGAGTACAACTTCACCACCTGAAGGCTTGGCTTTTAACGGCCTTTTAAAGGCCATTTTAAAAAATAATATGGTACTTTAAAACAATTAAAGATTATTTATTTATTTTAAAACTGTATGAGCTTTCTACAAATGGGTTTTCATGGCTTGGACAATTTTTCCATAACATAATTATATATGGATTCAAAAGCTGCTGAATCCCTAGCAATTGAGGGAGAAAGGGTGATCCGACATCTAAACTTAAACATGTACACAAAACATCATTTAAGCATTCCCATTATTTTAATTCATTGAGCATATACACAATAGATCCTCAATCAATGGCTGGGGGTCCATTATAACCAAAATCTAAAGCTCTCTTGAGTTTAATACTTCCAGCAGAGGCATCACTCCCCAATTCCCATCCCCATAAAATGCTAGAACAGCTGCTTTTGAACACTGAACTTAAAACCACTATGTGGGGCTATGTTGATCCAACAACACTTACTTATTAATTAGCACTGCATACAGAAAACATAATTTAACAGATGTCCAATGAACCTACATTTCTAAGACAAGATGATTCATTTCTGC
This sequence comes from Spilogale gracilis, assembly GCA_004023965.1. Taxonomy (NCBI): domain Eukaryota; kingdom Metazoa; phylum Chordata; class Mammalia; order Carnivora; family Mephitidae; genus Spilogale; species Spilogale gracilis. The sequence continues at coordinate 3,626 of PITA01029804.1, read as the reverse complement.
TTTATAACTACAAAAGTGTCTCATACATAATGACAATTAATTACGAAGCACAACAGCTGAGATACTTAATGGATTAATGGATAATAAATGGTCAACCATATGACACCTGCTATTAAATTAGAGACAGTGACATAAACATAAACATAAGGAGAATTCCCTCCTTTTTATTTTGTTCACATTTTTTTATAGATCTCACATTATGCAAGGCAATTATATAAAATGTAGCATATTTACATATTTCCTAAATGTAAAATGGAAATAATATAGAGCCTCCATTTATCCTTTGGGAAAGAAGTACTACATTTTATGTTTGTAGACATATGAAGTGGCAGTTATTTATTTATGAGATTAATAATTCAATATACACACAATACAATGTATTCATCATAACTTGCTGGAAATGACAATTTGATTTTTCATATAGCCCACAACAGTGTTGAAGTAAACTATATTTTAACACAGTTGAAAATGAAACAATGACTAATTCTGTTAATGATACAGTAAATTAACAGCAATTATAGAGTTGGCTGAATGCCCACTCTCTCAGTGAGTGCTATATTACACACAAAAGAGACATTCTTTGAAAGCGGGTATTCAAAAGTTTCCAAACTTTGTATGTATGTATGCTAGAGAGGGAAAGGTACTACAGGTTTCTCTGTTTATACCAGGAAATAAAAAAAATACTGCAGGTATATCACAGAACACTGTAATAAAAAAAGCAATAATAAAAATGAAAAATGGCTAACAGTTACGTAATGTTTATGTGCTGGGCACTGTTCTAAGTAATCTGCATTTGTTACATAACTTAATCTTCACAATCACCCTGTGAGGTAGGTACTATTATTTTCCTCATTTATGGATAAAGAAACTGAGACACAAGTTCAGAGGAATTCAAATGTGCATAGTTGAGGCAATTTCAGTTTTAAATAAAGAAGTTTTAAGAAGGAAGGAAATAAAATAAACAAAACAACACAAATGCACCCACGTGCATGCACACACACATATCTCCCATAGCCCCAGAGAGTTTTTTGAAAACAGGAAAGAAAACAGGAAGAGAATTTATTCAAATTTATATGATTTTACATCTAACAGTCTGACTTCACACAGAAAAGCTAATGTTGTAGGGATTCAGTAGCTTTTTCAAATCAAGTTCTGGCAAAATGTGAATTCATGTGAAGTGTTAAGCAAAGAGAAGAAATTGTTTAACGATATTCACTATTATTATCATTGTTCTTATGCCAAATGGCCTGTCATCTCTTAGATACGGAAGGCAAGAAAAACCAAGTTAGTTAAAAAAAGTAAACAAATAATATTTTAACATGACTTGAAAACTGTCACTTAAGATTTATCTATCTTTGAATAATAACATTTAAAATATCCTAGTGAATAATCTTTAGACATCTGTGGAGAACAGATGTAATGAACCGACCTGATTGATGCTCATGATACTGTACACTATTAATGGACAGCTAACCAGGCAGCTTTACTTAAAAAGTAAAATAAGGTCGAAGTCTGACTGAGAGAGTGAGAGAGTGGGTGTTGAGTGATAAAATAAGAAGTTGTTACTCTGTAGTTTTTTGATCGGGGGAGTGCAATGATGAAAGAGGTATTTAAAAATCTGTAATAGGGTTGTTACATAGCATTTTTTTTTTTTAAGATTTTATTTATTTTAGAAAGAGAGGGAAAAGGAGAGTGCATTGCCTGTGTGCAAGTGGGGGGTGGGGCACACAGGGAGAGGGAGAAAGAGACCTTCAAGCAGACTCCCCACTGAGCCTGGAACCTCACACAGGCTCCCTCTCACAACTCTGGGATCACACCAGAGCTGAAATCAGGAGCCGGATACTCAACAGACTGAGCCACCCACATGCCCCTACATAGCATTCCTTCTTAAACTAACACCTCAAGCATGGAATGAATCCTTTTTGGATGATGACACTACTTATTCCTAAATTCACAGAATGGCTTTTCTATGGTCAACACTGTGGGAGGTTTTTTTTTTTTTTTGGACATTATTTGAATAGTGACCAAACCAAGAGATAAATGAATACAGGTGGAACAACAACAACAACAACAACAACAACAACAACAACAGAGTGGGTGGGAAATGGAGAAATGGCCAACTCAAAACACAATCTGAAGCAGGTATGCAGGAAAGGAGGGACCAGATGATATAGGCAAAGAACAACCAGAAATAGCTGAAGAACCATTTCTGACCATTGCCCTAATCACCTCCTGGAACCCACTTTGCTGAAAAGAGCAAAGAGAGGAAAAGGTAAATGGTAAATATATAATAGTTCAAGGTAGCCACTCTTATCTTGATTCTTTGGATTGAGGTGTCCTTATAAGGATGAATATGTTTCTCTCATCGAAAAAAAAGAGGTACATAGACTTTTACCTCATATCAAGAACTACCGCCAATTTTGTCCCCCAAGAAAGTATTCAAGAATTATTGTTAGTTTTGATGAAGGAATATCTGATATTAAGAGAGACCTCTCTGTCTCTCTCTCTCTCTTTTTTTAAAAAGATTTTATTTATTTGACAGCGAGAAACACAGCTAGAGAGGGAACACAAGCAGGGGGAGTGAGAGAGGGAGAAGCAGGCTTCCCACCGAGCAGGGAGCCCAGTGTGGGGCTCAATCCCAGGTCTCTGGGATCATGACCAGAGCCAAAGGCAGTCGCTTAACCAACTGAGCCACCCAGGTGCCCCGATCTCTCTCTCTTTTTTAAAAGATTTTATTTATTTATTTCAGAGAAAGAGAGAGCGCAAATGGGGGGAGGGACAGAGGGAGAAGCAGACTCCCCACTGAGCAGGGAGCCCCATGCGGAATTCAATCGTGAATGAAAGGATCATAACCTGAGTGGAAGGCAGATGCTTAACCAACTGAACCACACAGGCGCCTCCAAGAGGAATTCCTTCAATTTTTTTTCTAATGAAAATCACATGCAGTTCGTTTTCTTTTTAAATTTTCTTGTCTATTTTTCTATTATCCCAGGCAAGTGTTTTCTTTCTTTCCCTCTCCCAGTCTTCACTTGTCTACAATCTAATCTTTGCTACCATTCTGTGATTTCTAACATCATTTCTCTAGTCTCTATTTCCACTTTCTAGGTTATCTTATTTCATTCACATCTCGGAGCTTGTGAAGTTTGCTTTTGCCTTTTTCCCTCCTGTACTCTCTGTAAGAGTACTGCCCTAGAAATACTCAAAAGGTTAATTTTCCCTAAGGCTTTGTAAAAACATATCTGATAGAAACAAGGAAAAAGAAGTGTCAAATAGGAATGATTCAGAATTGCGTGGAAAAGATACACTTGTATTTCCTAATGCTCTATTCCTGTTTCTTGAATCTCCCATCCTTAAAAAAACCATCTGAAGTAGTATCTTAAATAAAAACCATAAGCTGCTTTTTTCTTTTCCTTATAACTTGCAACACTCAACTTCGTGTGGTAGAAAATTGGCTGCTGCCGTATAACAACAAATACTACCTTTTAAAAGCGCACGGCTGCACCATATATGGCTTTTTATAAATAGTGCTAACTTCATTTTACAAAACTGATAACTATACATACAGCAAAACAAAGATTTCAGAAGTAAATTTCTGTAGAGAAGCTAGCAATGAATGTTATTTATAA
>PITA01029803.1:0-17270 GCA_004023965.1 Spilogale gracilis | reverse complement strand
CTTTCTGAGGAACCTCTAAACTGTCTTCCACAGTGGCTGCCCCAGTTTGCATTCCCATCAGCATTGTAAGAGAGTTCCCCTTTCTCCACATCCTTGCCAATAGCTATTGTTTCTTATATTAATTTTAGCCATTCTGACAGGTGTGAGGAGATACCTCATTGTAGTTTTTATCTGTATTTCCCTGATGATGAGTGATGTTGAGCATCTTTTCATGTATCTGTTGGCCATCTGTAGTTCTTCTTTAGAGAAATGTCTATTCATGGGATGCCTAGGTGGCTCAGTCTGTTAAGTGTCCTGGGATCAAGTCCCAAACTGGGGCCTTTCCTCATCGGGGAACCTACTCCTCCCTCTGCCTCCTGCTTCTCCTGCTTGTGCACTCTTTTCATGTGTGCTATCTGACAAATAAATAAAATATTTCCTTTTTTTTAATGTCTATTCATGCCTTATGCCTATTTCTTAACTGCATTATTTGTTTTTTTTGGGGGGGGTGTTGAATTTGATAAGTTCCTTACGTATTTTAGATACTAACTCTTTATCAGATATGTCATTTGCAAAACTCTTATGTAGGTTGTCTTTAGTTTTGTTGATTGATCCCTTCACTGTGTAGAAACTTCTCATCTTGAAGTCTGAATAGTTTGTTTTTATTTTTGATTTCCTTGCCTCAGATGAAATAGTTGGTAAGGAGTTGCTATGGCTGATGTCAAAGAGATTGATGCTTGTTATCTCATCTGGGATTTTGATGTTTTCCTGTGTCACAAGTAGGTCTTTCATCCATTTTGAATTTAGTTTTGTGCACAGTATGAGAAAGTGGTCCAGTGTCAGTCTTTTGCATATTGCTGCCAGTTTTCCCAGAACCATTTGTTAAAGAGACTGTCTTCTTCACATTCTTTCCTGTTGCATCAATGATTAATTGGCCATTTAGTTGTAGGTCCTTTTCTGGGTTTTCTCTTCTGTTCTTTTGACCTGTGTGTTTATTTTTGTGCCAGTACCATATTGTTTTTATTATGACAGCTTTGTAATATAATTTGAAGTCTGGAATTGTGATGCCTCCAGATTTGATTTTGTTTTTCAAGATTGCTTTGGCTATTGGGAATCTTTTGTGGTTCCATACAGATTTGAGGATTGTTTGTTCTAGCTCTGTGAAAAACACTGGTGGCATTTTGATAGGAATTGTATATGAATGTGTGGGTTACTTTGGGTGATATAGACATTTTAATAATATATGTTCTTCCAATCCACGAGCAGAATGTCTATTTGTGTTGTCTTCAATTTCTTTCAATAGTGTTTTTTAGTGTTCAGGGTACAGCTTGTCATCTTTTTGATTAGGTTTATTGTAGGTATCTTATGGCTTCTGATGCAATTGTAAATGGGATGGATTCCTTGACTACTCTTTCTGGTGTTGCATTGCTGGTGTATAGAAATGCAACAGATCTCTACATTGATTCTGTATTCTTCAGTTTTACTGAACTTGTGTATCAGTTCTAGCAATTTTGTTTTTGTGGATTCCTTTGTATTTCCTATATAGAATATCATGTCATCTATGAAGACAGAGAATTTGACTTCTTCCTTGCCAGTTTGCGTTTTATTTCTTTTGTTGTCTGACTGCTGAGACTAGGACTTCAGTACTATGTTAAATAACAATACTGAGAGTGGACATCCCTGTCTTGTTCCTGACCATAGAGGAAAGCTCTCAGTTTTTTCCCCACTGAGGATGATATTAGCTGTGGGTTTTTGTATATGGCCTAACTGCGCTGTGGTATGTTCCCGCTATCCTTTCTTTGTTGAGGGTTTTATCATGAATCAATGTTAAACTTTGCCAAATATTTTCTCTGCATCTGTTGAGAGGATGATGGCCCTTACCCTTTTATTAATGTGATATATCACATTGATTTGTGAATATTGAACCACCCTTGCAGTCCAGGAATAAATCCCACTTGATGGTGGTGAGTGATTCTTCCAATGTGTTACTGCATTCGATTTGCTAATATATGTGTATATAGATATATATACATATATAATGTAATATATGTTATATATTATATATATATATATATATATATATTTAAAGATTTTATTTATTTGACAGAAAGAAACACAGCTAAAGAGGGAACACAAGCAGGGGGAGTGAGAGAGGGAGAAGCAGGCTTCCCACCCAGCAGGGAGCCCAATGCGGGGCTCGATCCCAGGAGTCCAGGATCATGACCTGAGCCAAAGGCAGCTGCTTAATGACTGAGCCACCCAGGTATCCCTTGATTTGCTAATATATTTTTTAAATATTTTATTTATTTGAGAGTGAGAGCATGACAGAGAGAGATAGAGCACAAGTGGGGGGGAGGATAGAGGCAGAGGGAGAAGCGGACTCCCTGCTTAGCAGATAGCCTGATGTGGGACTCAACCCCATGACCTTGGGGTCATGACCCGAACCGAATGCAGACACTTACCTGACTGAGCCACCGAGGCACCCCTTCCTGTATTTTTATTTTTTAATTTCTTCTTTGATTTCGTGGTTGACTCATTTATTGTTTAGTAACTTGTTATTTCGCCTCCATGTATTCGTCGTCTTCCCAATTTTTTTCTTGCGGTTGACTTTCATAGCATTGTGGTCTGAAAATATGCATGGTATGATCCGTCTTTTGTACTGTTTGAGGCCTGGTCTGTGACCTAGTATGTGATCTGTTCGGCAGCGTGTCCCATGTGCACTTGAAAGGAATCCATATTTTGCTGCTTTAGGATAGAATGTTCTGAATATATTTATGGCTATCTGATCCAGTGCATCATTCAAAGCCTTTGTTTCCTTGTTGCTTTTCTGTTTCGATGCTCTTTTCATTGCTAGGAGTGGGGTGCTAAAGCTCTCTACTATATTGTATTATTATTGATGAGTTCATTGATGTTTGTTATTAATTGTTTTATTGACTTGCATGTTGGGTCATAAATATTTACAACTGTTTAATCTTCTTGTTGGATATACCCTTTATTATGACGTAGCGCCCTTCATCATCTCTTTTTACAGTCCTTGACTTAAAATCTATTTTGTCTGGTATAAGTACTGGTATTCTCGCTTTCTTTTGATGTCCTTTTGCATAACAGATGTGTCTCCATCCCCCAGGGTATTGAGAATTTTTATCATGAAAAGAGGTAGTGTTTTTTAAATGCTTTTTCTGCATCTATCAAGATGATTATATGATTTTTTTTATCTTTTACTCTATTAATATGGTTTTATTAAATTTACTGATTTGTGCATGTTGGAACCATCCTTTTGTACCAGGGATAAATCCCACTTGATCATGTTGTGTAATCCTTTTTTATGTGCTGCTGAATTTGGTTTCCTAATATTTTATTTAGCATCCTTGTATCTATATTCATTGGGAATATTGCTCTATAATTTTCTTGTGTTTTTATATCATGGTTTCATGGTGATGCTGGATTCATAAAATGAGCTTGGGAACAATGCCTTCTTTATAATTTTTTGAAAGAGTTTCAGAAGGATTGGAATTCAGTCTTCTTTAAATATGTTTGGCCAAATTCATGAGTAAGATCACCTTGTCCTGGGGCTTTCTATTTGGGAGATTTTTGATTGTGGATTCAATCTCCTTACTAGTAATTGGTCTGTTCATATTTTTCGTTTTTTCCCCAGTTCAGTATGGCACATTCTACATTTATAGGAATTTACCCATTTCTATAAGGTTTTCCATAGTTTTGGCATATAATTGTTCATAGTAGTTTTTTTATGATTCATTAAATCTCTGTGCTGCAAGTTGTAGTGTTTGCTCATATTTGATGTGTTGAGTTTTCTCTTTTTTTTAGTCTACCTAAAGTTTTCTAAATTTTATCTTTTCAAAAAATGAGTTCTTCACTTTGCTGATGCTTTCTATTATTTCCTGGTTTCTTTTTTTTTTTTTTAATTTCTGCTCTGATCTTTGTTCCTTCCTTCTAACTTTGAGCTTAGTTTATTTTTTTTCTATTTCATTGAGGTATAGTTAGGTTGTTCATTTGAATTACTGCTATTTTCTTAATATTTGCTTTTGTTGCTATAAACTTCCCTCTCAGATCTTCTCTTGCAGCATCCCATAGACTTTGGTATGTTGTGTTTCCATTTTCTTTTTTTTTTCCCAAAATATTTTTTAGTGCCCTTCTGATTATTTCTTTGACATATTTGTTTAAGAGTATGTTGTTCAATTTCCTTATATTTGTGGATTTTCTAGCCTTCCTCTTGTTGATTTTTATAATTTCATACCATTGTGATAAGAAAACATACTTAGTATATAATTAAAACTTCTTAAGTTTCCTAAGGTTTGTGTGTTATACCATATGGTCTATATTTTGGGGAATGTTCCATATGTCCTTGAGAAAAGTATTTGTTCTTATCTTTTGGAAGGAAATGGTATATATGTGCTTTTTAGGTTTATTTGATCTACTGTATGTTTCAGTTCTAATGTTCACTTGTTGATTTTCTGTCTAGATATCTTATGTTTCTGAAAATGTGGTATTAAAGTCTGCTACTACTATTACATTGTTCATATCTCCTTCACATCGATTTGTATTGGCTTAATATATTTATGTGCTCCAATGTGGGTACTTATGTATTTATGATTGTTTTATCATCTTGATGAATTGACCCCTTTATTATATAATAACTTTCTTTGTCTTTTGTTTTCATTTTTGGTTTAAAGTATATTTGTCTGATACAAGTATCTGATACAATAGCCAACCTCTTTTTTGGTTTCCACTTCCATACTTTGAGCCTATCTACATCCCAAAAGCTGAGTTGATTCTTTTGTAGGCAGCCCATGGTTGCATCTTATTTTTAATTTGTCCAGCCTGCGACATTGGTTAACTCAGTCGTTGTATATTAGAGTTATTATTGATGGTGTAAGGACTTAAATATGTCATCCTGTTAATTGCTGCTGCTTTTATGTTTTCATTATTTCTTTTTTTTTTTTTAAGATTTTATTTATTTGACAGAGAGAAACACAGCCAGAGGGGGAACACAAGCAGGGGGAGTGAGAGAGGGAGAAGCAGACTTCCCGCCGAGCAGGGAGCCCGATGTGGGGCTCGATCCCGGGTCTCTGGGATCATGACCTGAGCCGAAGGCAGTCGCTTAACCAACTGAGCCACCCAGGCGCCCCAATGTTTTCATTATTTCTTTTGGCCCTCTTTTTCACCTGTCTTTGTAAATTGGTGATTTTTGTGGTGGTATGCTCTTATTTTCTTTACCTTTTGATCATCTACTCCAGGTTTTTGCTTTGTGATTACCATGAGGCTTCCATAAGACATCTTATAGATAAAATAGCCTATTTCAAGTTGATACAAACTTCACTTTGTCTAGAAAAGCTTCATTGTTTCACTCCCCCTTTTATATTTTTTGATATCATTATTTACCTCTTTTTATATTGTATGTTTGTTAACCAATAGTCTTACCCACTTTTGTAATAGAGTTAAGTGGTTAACACCCCATCCTCTTACAGAATTAGTTATCCAACTGTATATTTCCCTTTATCAATGTGTTATATATTTTCATGTTTTCATGACACTTAATAGCATTTTTTATTTCAGCTTAGAGAATTTTTAAAATTATTTCTTGCAAGGTAGTTCTAGCAGGGATGAACTCCCTCAGCTTTTGATTTTCTAGTAACGTCTTTTTCCTGTTTCATATCTGAAGGATGACTTTGGCACATAGAGTTTTCTTGCCTAGCTCCCCCCCCCTTCAACACTTTGATTATATCCCTCTACTCTCTCCTAGCCTATAGGGTTTCTGCTGAAAAAAATCCACCGATAGCCTAGTGGTAGGCTTCGTAGATTAATTTTTTGTGTGCGTGTGTGAATATTTCATTTTGTTATTTTACTGTTATCTTTATTTTTTTAATAAATTTTTACTTTTCCATAACCCAAACTCTGTTGTCTTTCTGATTTTACTTGTAGCTATTTGTATTTCTTAACAACAGCTATTTTAAATTCTTTACCAGGTAGAACACAAACTTCCATGTCTTGGAGCTTGGATATTGAATTATTATCTTTTGATGGTGACATGTTTCTTTAATTTTTCACGTTCCTTGTAGTTTTGTGTGAAGTAGTAAACACTTCCTTAAATCTTTGATACTTACCTTCAGATAGGATATTTTTCTCCTTACTATTGTTATTAATTGGGGGTTTTCTCTGCCTACATATGCATGTTCCTGTTCCACTGTTGTTCCTCTCTATTGTGGAAGAATTCTTAAAACTTTTATGTCTTCTATGGTTCTTACAACTCACTAGGCTGTCTGTTGGAAACACCCTGTTTTGTTTTCCAAAAGGTGCGCTGTAGCTCAAGTTTGTAGCTTCTCCCTTGCACAGACTCATGTTTTGTGAGTGCATTTCCTGTTGGCTGGAGCTTGCTTTTGTGCTGCATTGAGGATCACACACCAGGAGCCATCCATGGTGTGGGGGAGATGTAGGATTTGCACTTGAGGTATTGGGGAGTACCTGTGTGTTGTAAGGGGATCCTTGGGTATGGCACTCCCAGTGGCTCATGGGTAGACTTCCTGTTGAGCATAATCAGCAGGAAATATGTCCCTATAATGCCCTTTGATTGTTTAAATTGAGGTATATTTGACATATGATATTACATTAGTTTCAGGTGTATAACATAGTGATTTGACATCTATATAAATTGTGGAATGTTCACCACAATAAGTGTAGTAACCATCTGTCACCTTTTAAAATTTATACAGTATTATATACTATATTCACCATGCTGTATATTCTCTCCTATGACATTCTATCCAATGACTTACATATTTTATAACTGGAAGTTTGCACTTCTTAATTCCTTTCACCCATTTTCCAACCTCCTCACTTCTTTTCCCTTTGCCAACCACCAGTTTGTTCTTCTTATCCATGAGTCTGGGTTTTATTTTGTTTTGTTATTTGTTTTGTTTTTAGATTCCACATACATGTGAAATCACACAGTATTTATTTCTTTGTCTGGTTTATTTCACTAAGTACAGTGCCCTCCAGATTCATCCTTTCTGTTGTAAATAGCAATCATTCATTCTTTTTCATGGGTAATTATATTCCTGTGTGTGTTTGTGTGTGTGTGTGTGTGTGTGTGTGTGTGCATGCACGCGAGTGTGCACATGCCCATGTATGCATGCATGCCTACCTTACAACTTTATCTGTTCATCCACTGATGGACATGGGCTATTTCCATATCTTGGCTTTGTAAATAATGCTGCAATGAACATGGGTGTATGTGCATACATCTTTTTGAAGTAGTGTTTTCATTTCTTCACATAGATACCCAGTGGTAGAATTGCTGGATCATACAGTGGCTCTATTTTTAACTTTTTGAGGAAATTTCGTACTGCTTTCTATAGTAGTTGAACCAATTTACATTCCAACCAACAATGTGTGAGGGTTCCTGTTTTCCCTATACATTGTTGTCAACATTTGTCATTTCTTGTCTTTTTTTCTGAGGGGCGGGGGTGGGGGCGGGGGAGGGCTTTGCAATTTATTTTGGTTTATTTGGGGGCTTTGTAATTTCTTTCATTGATCTGTGTGTTTATATCCATACCATATTGTTTTGATTACTATAGCTTTGTAGTATCCCTTGAAATAAGGGAACGTGCTACCTCCAGCTTTGTTCTTTTTCAAGATTGTTTTGGCTCTTTGGTGTCTTTTGTGGTTCCATACAGATTTAAAATTAGTTCTAGAAAAGTGTCATTGGAATAATGCTGTGGATGGCATCAAATCTGTAGATTGTTTGGGTAGTATGAATGTTTTAACAGTACTAATTCTCTAATCCATGAGAATGAAATGTCTTGCCATTTCTCTGTGTCTTCTTTAGTTTCTTTCCTCAGGGTCTTACAGTTTTTAGTGCACAGGTTTTTTTTTCCTCCTTGGCTAAATTTATTCCTAAGTACCTTATTCTTTTTGATGCAGTTGTAAATGGGATTGTTTTCTTAATTTCTGTTTCTGCTACTTCATTATTAGTTTATAGAATGGTTAAAATAAAAAACATGGAAACAAATGTTAGTGAGGATGTGGGGAAAGGGGAACCCTCTTACATATTGGTGAGAATTCAAACTGGTGCAGCCACTCTGGGAAACAGTACGAAGATTCCTTAAAAAGCTAAACTAGAACTATCCTATGACCTGGCAGTTGCACTTCTAGGTATTTAAGGATACAAAAGAGTACCAAAAGATACAAAAAGCCTAATTTTAAGGGGTACATTCACCCCAGTGTTTATAGCAGCATTATCAACATGAGCCAAATTATGGAAATAGCTCAAACGTCCATCAGCTGATGAATGAATAAAGAAATTTTTTTTTAGCCATAAAAAGAATGAAATATTGCCATTTGCAGTGATGTTTATGGAGCCAGAGAGTATTAATCCTAGGTGAAATGTCAGAGAAAGACAAATACCATATGATTTCACTCCTCTGTGGAACTGAAGAAACAAAACAAATGATTGTGGAGGAAGAAAAGAGAGAGGAAACCAAGAAACAGACTCTTCACTATAGAGAACAAACTGTTACCAGAATGGAGGTGAGTGAAATAGGTGATGGACATTAGAGAGGACACTTGTGATGAGCACTGGATGTTGTATGTAAGTACTGAATCACTAACTGGTACACCTGAAATTAATATTACACTGTGTGTTAACTGACTGGAATTTAAATAAAAACTTAAAAGAGGTGCAACAGATTTTTTTTTATATTGCTTTTGTATTTTGCAACTTTACTGAATTCACTCATTAATTCTAACAGTTTCTTTGTGGAGTTCTTTGGATTTTCTATATATAGCATGACATTTGCAAATAGTGAAAGTTTTACTTCTTCCTTTCTTATTTGGATGTCTTTTATTTCTTTTTCTTGACTAATTGCTGTGGCTAGGATTTCCAACACCATGTTGAATAAATTGGGAATAATTAGTGTCCTTGTCTTATTCCTGATATTAGAAGAAAAATTTACAGCTTTCACATTGAGTAAGATATTAGCTGTGAGTTTGTCATATATGGTCTTTATTATATACATGCTGTCCCTCTGTGCCCACTTTCTTGAGAGTTTTTATCATGAATGGATATTGAATTTTCTTTTTTTTTTGCATTTATTAAGAATACCATATAATTTCATCCTTTGATATGTTAATGTGTTGTATCATGTTGACTGATATGTAGACATTGGGCCATCCTTGGATCCCTGGAATAAATCCCAATTATCCATGGTGTTTGATATTTTATTTTTTTTAAGATTTTGTTTATTTGAAAGAGAGAGGGGCACCTGGGTGGCTCAGTTGGTTAAGAGACTGCCTTTGGCTCAGGTCATGATCCTGGAGTTTGGGGATCAAGCCCCTCATCAGGCTTTCTGCTCGGCAGGAAGCCTGCTTCTCCCTCTCTCACTTCCCCTGCTTGGGTTCCCTCTCTAGCTGTGTTTCTCTCTGTAAAATAAATAAATAAAATTTTAAAAAGAGAGAGAGAGAGAGAGAGAGAGAGAGAGAGAGAGAGTGTGTGTGTGTGTGTAAGAGTGAATGATGGGGAGTGGGGGAGGAAGAGGGATACAAGGAGAGTCCCTGTTGAGTGAGGAGCCTCCTGGGGGGTTGGGGTTCTCATCTAAGGACCTTGAGACCATGACCTTAGCTGGTCAGACACTTAACTGAGTCCCCCAGGCACCCTGGTTTTTGAAACCTTAATGTTGGAAGGTTTTGTTTTGTTTTGTTTTTGTTTGTTTTGTTTTGTTTTAGTTATTCAGTGTCCTTACTATCTTTCCATTTAGATCTATTTCTTCATGGATCAGGCTTGTAAGACTGTAAGTTTCTGGGAATTTATCTATTTCAATAGGTTATCCAGTTTGTCAGTATATAGTTATTGTGCACTTTATTTTTTTGTTTTTGTACTCTTCTGATTTTTTTTTTAATTCTTTGGTATCATTTGTTCTCCCTTTTCATTTCTGATTTTATTTGAACCCTCTTTTTTTCTTGGTGAGTCTAGCTAAATGTTTTCCAGTTGTATCTTTTCAAAGAATTAGCTCTTAGCTTTATTCATCTTTTCTATTATTATTTTAGTATTTATTTTATGTATTTCTACTCTGATTTTAATGATTTTATTCCTTATACTAAGTTTGGATTTTTTTTCTAGTTCATTTAAGTGTAAAGTTAAGTTGTTAATTTGAAACTACTCTTATTTCTTGGGGTAGGCCTGCATCACAATTAACTTTGCTCTTAGAACCACTTTTACTGCATTTTACTGCATGTCATATTTCAGTTTTCATTTGTCTATAAGTATTTTTTAAAAAAATTCCATTATTTTTCTAGACATACTAGTTCTTTGGTAATGTGAATTTTGATTTCCATATATGTGTAGCTTTTCAACTTTTCTTGCAATTGATTTCTAGTTTCATACCATTGTGATTAGAAAAGATGCTTGATATAATTTCAGTCTCCTTGAATTTATTGAGACTCATTTTGTGGCCTATCCTATCCTGGATAAAGTTTCATTGGAACTTGAGAAGAATGTGTATTTTGTTGTTTTTGGATGAAGGGTTCTGTATATATCTATGAAGTCTATCTGGTCTAATATGTTATTTAGGCTGGTATTTTCTTACTGATTTTTCTGTTTGGATGATCTATCCATTGTTGTAAGTGGGGTGTTTAAATCCCCTATTATAATTGTATTACTCTCAACTTTTTCCTTCAGGTATGTTAATCTTTGCTTTATCGATCTTGATCCTTCTGAGTTATGTGATTTGTAAATATCTTATTGATGGATTGATCTAATTCTGCCTTTTATTACAGCCTATATTTTTATTTATTTATTCTTAAAGATTTTATTTATTTGAGAGAGAGAGAGAGAGAGAGAGAGAGAGAATGAGAGGGGGCAAAGGAGGTGGACAGAGGGAGATGGAGAAGCAGATTCCCCACAGAGCAAGGAACCTGACATGGGATTCAATCCCAGAACCCTAAGATGGTGATCTGAGCCAAAGGCATATGCTTAGACAACTCAGCCATCCAGGAACCCCTAGTCTTTCTTTTAAATTCTATTTTCTCTTATATGATTATAGCTATCTAAGCTTTCTTTTTGTTTCCTTTTGCATGGAGTATATTTTTCCATCTCTTTACTTTTGATCTGCATGTTCCCTTAGATCTGAGGTGAGTCAGTTGTAGGCAGTATGTGTGTGTGTGTGTGCGTGTGTGTGTGTGTGTGTGTGTAATTTTTTAAATCCATTCAACCACTTTCTCTTTTGATGGAGAATTTTGTCCATTTACTTTTAAAGTAATTACTGATTGATCTGTACTTACTGCTGTCTTGTTAATTGTTTTCTGGCTATTTTTGCAGTTCTCTGTTTCTTATTTACTTCTGTTATTTTATGAATTGCTTTAGTGTTAGGTTCAGACTCCTTTCTCATTTTGTGCCATAAGATTGTGATTTTTAGTTACTGTGTGGATTACAAATGTCAGCCTATGAATCTAGCAGTTTAAGTTGATAGTGACAAATTTAGACCCATTCCAAAACTCTTAATTTTGTTTCCTTGACATCCCTTGCCACATCTCTGTGGGTATTTCAGCTTTCCTCTGCTCCTGTAGCTGATGATCCCATATCAGCAAATGAATTGCCCTCATACAAAGTTTAGACACTTTTGAAACGGCTGTTTTTTGCTGGTTCTCAGGGCAAGTGAGAATGCATGTGAATCCTCCAAGAAGAGAGTCCTGGTTGCCTACAGTATGCTGGGACCTCTGGACACCAGCCCCCATTGTTTTTCCAAGCCGGGCATTCTGGGTCTTGTCTTACCATGCAGATCCCTGATATCAACTCCTTGCTCCTCCTGGAGAAGAGCCTGTCTGATCAGACATTTTCCTACTGTATGCCATTGCACTGGGGGTGTTTCGTATTGTGTGTGTGTAACTGTGTTGCCTTTCCTACTTGTCTCCATGTTGTCTCTTTATCCTGTGTTGCAGAAATAGTATATCTAATTTTCAGATCTTTTTTGGAGGAAAATGATCCATATGTAGTGGTAAATTTGTCGTGTTTGTGTGAGGAGGTGAGATTAAGATCTTTTATGCTGTCATTTTGGACTGCCCTTCCCCCTGCAGATTCCCTTAGATATATATATCTGCCTCTTTCTTGATTTTTCCTACCTTGTCACGAAGGGTTTGTCTTAGCATTCTGGGTGCCACTTGTGAAGAATGGACTTCTCCAGCCACATTTTGGTAGTCAAGCACTCACCACTCTTCTTTTCCTATGCAGAAGACATCACTTCTTCCTGATAGTTCAGCCCATGCAGTGTTGCCTGTAGGGTGTAAGGGTTCTGGTAAATTAATTCTTATTATCTCCACTGTATTCAAACTTTTTTTTCCCCTCTACCATTGTGTGCTGGACTCTCCCTTTGGGAAGGGTGGGTTTGTTTAAGTTCCCTCTCTTTTTTGGCAGTCGGTCTAGGACAGCACTCCACAGGTTCTTCTGAGTCTTGTGAGAGAGTTTTGGGAAAGTTCACTTCATTTCTGTTTTCAAAGCCCAAACTGAGGTCTATCTGTATATTAGAAAATGGGCAGGTGGGCAAGACTTCTCCTGGGTGCTCTGGCATATGGGGCTAAATCCTAGAATTCTCACAAATACACTTTCCCCCACTTCTGTGGATGAATTAGTAATTCCATATTGAAAAAGTAGCACAAAAACAAAAACATCTTATGCCACCACCATGCCTATGTCACTTTCTCCAGCTTCTCCATTTATCAGTTCACTTTGGCCTGTTCTAAAGCTTGAAAGAATGAGTAGCACCTCACAGTGTAATAGTACAACCTTAATGTTGAGGACCTATCCATTAAGATCCCTATATCCAAAATTATTAAATTACTGACTTCATCCAATCTGGTAAAAACTTTGCTATCATAGGTTTAGCTAATATTTTCTTTAGCTTCTCAAATGCAATTTTCCTTCACTTTTGAAGAGACAACAAAATATATCTACCTATCTTTCCATGGGATACTTCAACAGCAATGCCATTACACACAATTTTTGTAGAAAGATCTTAACAACATCCCATTTTCTCTAAGAGCATAGATACACACTGTACAACAAACTGATGAGCTCCTCATATGACAGGTTCTTTGATCCACTTATTTAGAGCATAAACATAATCACAGAAGGGAGCGTATAAAGGAGAGCTTGGCCCACACATAGTCCCACCACCTCAGTTGAACTGATAATTATTTAAGTTGAGAACCACCCTATCACTGAGCCTGTCAAGAAATAACTGTCAATCATGCCAGCACTTAAACTTTTAAAATAAACCCAACATCATACAGGTCATTTTTGGGTTCTGGAGCAACATATTCTCATTTGTAAATTTTCCTTAAGCCTCTCTATCCTAGTTTTCACAAATTGGTTCATCTTAAATAGGGCCCTATATAACAAAAGACTCTGAAATCTGTCTAAATTGCAACATACCTAACACTTCACAAGAAATTCCTGCACTGTAGAGGTATTACCAACTCCTCTCATGCTACCTGTCATGTCTGGACAACCCCATTAGCATAGTTGCTAGTGGATGTTTGGTGCAGGAAAATGCCTTCGTTGGCACCATGTTGTACACCATTACAGTGGTAATTGCTGATAACATATTGAGCTCTCCTGGAGATAGAGGATATCACAGCCCCTGAATCCATGACCCTATGTGCTCAGCTGCCCATTATGTCTTGGTTCATGGAAGCTTCACCCCACAAACTCAGCATGAACACTGAAGCTTCTTGGCTAAAATGGAAGTCACATGTATAGGATAGAGCTAACCCTGTGCCCTATCGTATGCCCTATTTGCAAAAGCAGGTAGTCTCTATTCTCAGTCCCTTGCTAGATGTTAGTTTTCAAGGAGGTCACTTCTCTCAAAGGCCCCTGGAATACTTGAGTTTCTTTGGGATCAACTGAGTGAATGGAAAAGAGAGTGTATATACTTTAGAGTGTCATCATTACATGCGATGTAGTTCATTGGAAATCTGCTGCTTTTTATCTTTAACTGGGTCATCTATGATAAAGAACAGGCCCCAAGGGTCAGGATATTGGATAAACTTTAGGCAGTCACCTGACCACTGAATGTGTTGGCCAACTGTCAGCCCCATCTGTGAATTTTTACAGATTCTCGGGCTATTGCCAAGGATCAGGCCAACTGTCTGGCCAATGGCAGCAACAATAATTCCTTATCCAAAGTTTCCCACTTTGCGGGCGGTGGGGAGGGCCTCTGGGAATCTCTTGCCTCCCAAATACCCCAAGTATAAAACAAACGCATACAAGTCTCTATACATATTCCAGCCACATTGCAAGTCCTTATCGAGACACTTTTTATTTCCTTTGAAGTTCTCTGTATTATTGAAGTGACCGAAGATTACATTTTACCTCACAAAATACCCAATACTAAGCTTTTAAATAATGTAGTAATAGAACTTTAACCTCCTTTACTGACCTCAATATACAATACCTCACAAAGTGCTAGTAATGGCTTATTCTAGTTCAAATTTAATTAACTAAAACCTGGCACATTTCATCAAACATTGGGGTTAAGTTGTAACTAAAAGTCTGACTCCATTTATGATGCTTGACCGCTGACAGCTTCCAACCCTCACTCACTACCACCTTATGTCTTAGCCAATATTCTGTCAAGTCACTAAGGTACCCCACCCACTCCCTCCTTTGGTGCTGGAAAGAAATTCAAACAACACAAGTTCTAGCCCATGCATGGAAAACATCACCACACTCCATCCATGCATGGGAAACATCACCACATCTCCATCCTTTAACCAAATGCAATCCATACTAATCTCCTTCCCCTGCTTCATCTCAAGCCATTTTTTGACCCGCTTGGAAACTTGCTTTGGCTGTCCCCAGAAAGCCTCATTATGGATGGCAGCGGGGTCCATCCCAGCTCTGAGGATTGCCTACAACAATCCTCAATCAATAGTCCACTTGCTTAGGTTCACCAAGACTTAAAGAAACCATGATACCTAGAAAATATGGCACAAAAGAGGTGATAAGTCTTTTTCTCAAAATCCCTTGATACTCTTTTTTGAACCATGGTCTAACCCAACAACAGATATCTTCTTGGCAATGCCCTGCTGCTCTGACTTTGCCATACAGTACCAAAGAAAGTTTCACCAGAAAGTTTAGTAGTCAGCAAACATTATATAGGACTGTCTGTAGTATTCCAATATAGGCAACCCATATTGTGTGAAGCTATAGCATTACCCTAGAGGTGGAATGGATGAAGTCCTGGGAGAATTGGATGGTTATGGACATCTGTTGAATATGAATGAGTAACTGGCTGACTTATGTAGCTGTCTAAACCTAGTTGTGCTGTTCATTGCCACCATGGTTCAATCAAGACATTGACAATGGTCCTCAGGGATTCTTGACAGAATAATAGCAAGAATGACAATTGTAATTGTGTCATCACCTATGGCACTCTCACCTGGGCCAAGGGATTATCCAAGATAATACTTCAGTGTCATGTTAGGGAATAAAATGGTATATATTTGGTTTTTTTATACCTACTTTGCTTCATGTAGTCAGAGTAGTGTGTTGCTGTAGCAAGATGGTGCTTTCCTGAATGGTTTATATAAAAATTGGCAGAAGCATAATACACCAACACAAACACTCAGAATTTTGTTCCTGCTATTTCCCCATCTGCAATAGAAGCTTGTCAGAAGCCAGTGATTTAAGCATAATCCCAGTATCCTGGTAGAGTATACCTTTCTAGAACATGCATAGTTAAATTAGGGGGTGAAAACAAAGTAAAGGAATATTAAGTGTTCAGAGAGAAGAGCAGGCTTATTCTCAGGAAATGCAATTTCACAGATATGGTACCATACTTTTACATAAATACTGATTCCTCTATCAGGACATACCCAAGTAAGACTTTTATGAGTTTTTCATAAGGAATATTTGGCCTGAAATTTCCTCAGAAGTTTTTTTTTTAAATAAAATTGTGTATGCTCATTATAAATATAGGATTCAATTTTGGGATGCGTTCTTTACAGATTTTACAAACTGACCTTAACTATCTAATCAGAACTTTTACTTTAAATATATTTTTGAAAACATTTTCTAAAAGATTTTAGTTATTTATTTGACCAAGAGATTGTGAGAGAGCACAAGCAGGGGGAGCATGAGAGGGAGAGGAAGAAACAGGCTCTCTGCTGAGCAAGGAGTCCGATGTGGGGCTTGATCCCAGGACCCTGGGATCCTGACCTGAACCACAAGCAGACATTTAATCAACTGAGCTACCCAAGTGCCCCAGAAAAATTCCCAAAATAAAATAAAGCAGGGCTTTGGTTGACTAAGATCACAAGATTTTAAAGAATTAAGCAAAAACCAAAAGTTAAAAATGGAATGGAATGCTTGGAATGGAATGGAATCTTTTTGTTGTTGTAAGGTAATAGTGCATGTTTGCCTTGATTACTTTTTAAATGATAAATCCTATAGAAAACTGATGCATCTTCACTATTCTTATTTACTTTCCTGAACAGTGTTGCCCAGGTTTTAAGAATACAGCTCAAGGTCAATTGACATAGATGAATCCAGAATCTGCTACTTCTTAACTGTGAAAACTTGGGGTCATATTAACCTCTTCAAGGTTTTAGTATGCTCATCTGTAAGTTGGGTTTGCTCATTAGGTGCTTATGGATTATTTTGTTTCTTTCAAATTTTTATTTAAATTCTAGTTAATTAACAAATAATACAATATTTTCAGGAGAAGAATTTAGTGATTCATCCCTTACATATAACACACACTGCTCACAAAATTCCCTCCTTAATACCTATCACCCATTTCACCTCTCGCCCTGCCCTCCTCCCCTCTTGCAACCCTCAGTTTATTCTCTTTT
Organism: Spilogale gracilis; assembly: GCA_004023965.1. Taxonomy (NCBI): domain Eukaryota; kingdom Metazoa; phylum Chordata; class Mammalia; order Carnivora; family Mephitidae; genus Spilogale; species Spilogale gracilis. Next base: position 431 of record PITA01029803.1, on the reverse strand, counting down.
ATGGCTTTCCTGTCTCTTTCCTCCCCATGATAATCTGTAGTATTTCTTAAATTCCACATATGAGTGAAATCATGTGGTATTTGTTTTTCTCTGACTGACTTACCTCAGTTAGAATAATATACTCTGGCTCCATTCACATCATTGCAAATGGTAAGATTTCATTTTTATGGCTGAGTAATATATAATAATATATATATATATATATATACACACACACATATACATACACATGTACACACACATCACATCTTCTTTATTCATTCATCAGTCAGTGGACATCTGGGCTTTTTCTATAGTTTGGCTGTTGTTGATAATGCTACTATAAACATTGGGGTGCATGTGCCCCTTCAAATGAGTATTTTTGTATCCTTTGGGCAAACACTAGTAGTGCAATTGCTGGGTCATAGGTAGTTCTATCTTTAACTTTTTGA
>PITA01029802.1:0-17399 GCA_004023965.1 Spilogale gracilis | reverse complement strand
CCCTCTTAGACTCTGCCCCCCACTGCTGACCGCCCTCTTAGACTCTGCCCCCACCTGGCGGCTTGCACCCTAGGGCTCATTCCCTCCGTTGGTCCTCTGGGCTAGCACAGAGGAAGGCCACACAAAGACTAGCCTGGTGTTAGCTCTCTGAGCCCAGCCAGAGCCCTTCCTCTCCTTCCTCCTCTGGCTTGCTGGGTGGCCTCCCATCAGGTGGGCAGTGGTTTGCGCATGCCCCCCTCATAGGCCAGCACGCAGTAACGGACGGCAGAGAGCGAAGGACGGAGGATGCTGTGGGCCAACGGGTTTTCTTTGGAGCAGGAAGGGTGGGCGTGTTCGGGAGCAGGTCTCAGGCATCTGCTCTCCTGTCCAGATCGTGGGCTGGTGCAGCAGGTGCAGCGCCATCTGTGCCCGTGGCCTGCCTGGAAAGAGGCCAGCCTGCCTACAGGAGACTCCCGGCAGGGACTGTGCCTTGGCACTCACTCCTCCAAGGTGGGGAGTTGGCGGGGAGCCCCTTCCATCTCTGGGCTCTGAGGTCCCACCGTCCTGCCTCTGAGGTCAGGGTCCCCAAACATGGGTGGGGAAGCCCTCTGAATGCTTTGGGTTTCTGCCTCCTGGGACTAGTGTGTGGGGGTAGGCAGAAGGAGGCAGGCGGCTGAGCCCCCTGGGTTAACCGCAGGGACTCCACAGGGCCGAGGGGCATGGCCCCGTGTGAACTCTGCCTCTCTCCCTGTTTGCCCTGCTGCCCCCACCTTGCTCTTGGCCATTTGTCTCTCAACAGTCTCTGGGGGCAGAGGCTTTCCAAGGCGGAGGGTAAGCTAGGGCAGGTCATGGGTGAACCCCAGGGGCAGGGAGGGGCAGCCCTAGCTGGAGTCCCTGCTGTCTTGCTCTCTATACCACCCTAGGTTTCCCCTTGTGTCCAAGGGAGGGGGCTGGGATCCCCCCCGGGGTTGCTCCCCTTTCCACAGCTCTGCAGTCTCCTGCCTCGTTTGCTTGCCATGCCCGGCCCCCTTGGGGGGCATGCCCCCTCCTCGACCCCTGGGCCGCTCCCATGGCCCTCCTCTCCTCTGGTGGCCAGCGCCACACCTTCGGTCTTCTGTTGTGACCAGGAGTGGGACAACTGTGGGGCCCCCGGGACACCTGACCCGAAGATGTCCTTCCAGCTGCGGAGTGTGCAGGACCTTGTTTGGGGCCAGCCCAGGTCACGAGGGCAGAGGGACCTGCCCTCCCAGCAGGTGTGCACTGAGCCTCTGCCTGGCTTCCTGCAAGAGGGCACCACCGCGTCGACAGCGCCTGCAGCGGGCCCCGAGCTCCCGTGGCGCACAGCTCCATTCTGCCAGCGAGGGTCCGTTAGGGCCTCGTGCCAAAAAAGCTGCCCAGTGTGAACGCAGCCCCTGGGGCTGGGCCGAGGAGCACCTGCCCCCTGGGTCTCCGGGGTGCTGAGGGAAGGAGGTGACCTGACACCAGGTGTCGGCCTGGGCAGAGGACAGTTTCCTCGTGGACATCCCCTGGGAGCCCGTGCTGTCCCCACGGAGATGCGTGGGGGCAGCTATGTGTGATGACACTGAAGGGCTCCCACCGCCGTCCTCACCCCACATGCTGTGGTCTCCTGGGGCCCCTCACCTTGGGGGCAAGGGTGGGGAGTGTGGAGGAGGCCAGGAGAGGGGAGGCTGGGAGCCCAGGCCAAGCCTCAGTAATGGGGCCTGGGCTGGAGGTTGGAGAGAGGCTGACTCCTCTGACCCCACTCCGGCCTCCCGCCGCTCCCATGCCCCTGGGCTTCAGCGCTGACCAAATCCCGGTGGGCTGCGCTCCCAGGGGAGTCAGAAAGCGCCAGCACATCCTCATGTAGAACCTGGGGCAACGGCACGGGGTGGAGGTGGGGGGGTCCTCAAGAACTCGGGCAAAGATTAGCAGACGAGTGCAGAGTGTGGGGGCTCCACAGGCCCTAAGTAGTCCGCGCGGCCTGGATGGGGCAGTGGGGTCCTGCGGGGGCTTTCCATTCCCTGAACGCTGTGGGTGTCAGAGGGACGGAGAGTGGTGGTGGTGCCCGGGGAGGAGAGGCTGGCCAGAGGGGGGGGCGGGGGAACAGGGTCCCAGCCCAGGCCGCTCCTGCCCTCTGGCGGCCACAGGACGCACTGCAGGAGGCGGCTGTCGGGTCTGGGGGGCCTTGTCTTTGTTCAGAAACCCAGTGACAAGCCCCCCCACATACAGAGTAGTTGCTCCCAAACTGTGTTTTTAACCTCTCGGACGCTCAAAAACCACAGCCGCCGGTCAGAGGCGCAGAGTGGGCAGAGGTCTCTCTCCAGGGCGTCCTGGAGCCCCAGCTGCCAGCGCTGGTCCTGTCCTCCGGCAGCCGCCCGCCCCGCAGCTCACGCTCAACAATGCAGGTTCCCCCCAGGGAGCGGCCCAGGTGAGAATCAGCCACACGCCTGGGGGAGGGTGGGTCGGGGTGTCCTCGCGGCTCCTGCGCCCCTGGGACACCAGCAGGGGGCAGTGTGGCTCTAGGGACGCCCTGGCCGAGAGGGCTGGTCCTCCCACTCGTCTGTGCTCAGGGGCCAGGTGGGTGTGGTGATGGGCCTTTTTCACCCCCACCCTGGACACATCTGTCCCCCCCAGGATCCTGCAGAAGTGGCACCCCATGGTGACCCTGCACCCCTTCAGCCCTCCCAGGACAAAGGGACCCCAGCAAGAGGTCCTTGGACTTGTGGCCTTCGTAGAAGGGATGAGGGAGCGCTGGCCATAGGGTCAGTCCACCCCAGGGACGGCCTTGGGCTGCAGCCCCTCGCCCACCCCTGGCTGGGCCTGGAACCGCTTGTCTGAGGTTTCCCCGGGGCTGACCCGGACGTGCTGGGGGCAGCCAGGCTGGCGAGGTTTCTGCGGCATGGTCTCTGTCGGGCGGCACGGTTGTCGGGCTCAGCCAGGCCACCCCACCGGAGACCCCGGCCCTGGAGGTCAGCCCGGGAGTGTGCAAGAATCTGGGGTTCAGGGGAACAGCTGGTCCCGGTGCTGGGGGCACAGAGACAGGCCAGAGAAGAGGTCACCGGACGCAGACGGTCAGGTGTTAAGGGAATCTGTAAACTATCTGCAGATCAATTTTGATGGAAAAACTCACTCCCGTAAAAGCTCACCGAGACAGGCAGGGGGCCCAGGCTCACCCAGACCCTAGGGCAGGTGTGCATCCCCCCAGGCCTGCTCATTCCGTCTCGGGGTGCTGAGGACCCAGGAGAGGGGATGGTGTGCGCAGCTGCCCTCTGAGCCAGGCAGGAGGGCGTGGGAGGCCGGGACGGACAGCTCAGGCCTGAGGCGTGTGGGCAGAGGGCGGGGCAGCAGGCTGGGCCTCCTCCAGCTGCGTCTTCACCCCTGCTGGCCCGCTGGCCGTCTGCGCCTAGGGGGTGCTGGCAGGACCGGGGCTGGTTGGCACACAGAGCAGGGAACAGCAGAGTGTCCTCAAGGGGGGCAGGAGGGCACACTCACTGGGACTTGCCCCTTTCTGCAGAGTGGCCTCGCGTGTCTGCTTCCTGGCTGGGTCATGGTGCAGGGTGGACGGAAGCCCTGAGTGCGGCTGGGGAGGCCAGCGCCGTTCCCGGGGCCCCGCGGGCCGTGCCCAAGACCCCATGCTCACCCGTCCCCTATCGGTCCAGTGGCCAGCAAAGCTGCGTCCCAGTCCCGGGGGGAGGGGCTAGTCCCCGAGCCCGCCCAGTGAGCACCGGCCCCGCGGCCCCCAGCCCGCTCTGCTCGGCCAGCGCTGGCATCACCGTCTTCCATCGATATCAAGTGGGCTGGTGACAAATGTGGGCATGGAGAATCCCAACGACCGGTCGTTCAGGTGAAAGCTGCCCGGGGACAGGATCCCTGTGGTTCCTCTCGCCCTCACTGTGGGACCTCGGGGGCTGCTCCTGCGGCGGTGCGCCCAGAGAGGCTGTGCCCAAGGGCAGCTGCTGCCCACGCCAGTGACCGGGCCCACGAGACAGATATGGGGCCACGACCCTTCCCGTCGGAACTTCTCCAGACAGGCGGACTCCGGCAGGGCCGGGGGAGGGGCCAAGACGGGGTGTCGGCAGGCTGGTGAGCAGCCCCCCCCCTCCACGGTGCTGTGCTTGCTGCGCTCTCCCAGACGTGGGGGCCTGCATGCTCAGAGGCTCCGGCGGGTGCCCAGGCTTGCCCAGTGGCCAGGTCTCAGCCCCTCCCCCTGCTCTCCCCATCCCCGGCTGCTCCCTGGACCTGGAAACCTCAGAACATTCCAGACTCCTCCGTCTCCACCTCCCATTCTCAGCACCCATGAGCTAGTAGGCACCTCCTGTCCTTCGGCCCTTCTGGAGCCTGCTGTGATCCTGCCCGGCCGCAGGCCCTCAGGGCTCTGACCTGCACACCTGGCTCAGGCCCAGCACCTTCCTCGGGTCCAGAGAGGCCCCGTTTCACATCAGGCCACCACGCCGCCCCACTGCAGAGGTCTTGTGGTCCCCAGCCACGGAAGCATGTGGCCAGTCAGGGTCCAGCACCTCGTCCCCGAGTGAGGCCCCAGGGGGCAGGACCATACCCAGACCTAGTTAAGTTTAACTAATGACCTCATCTGAGAGACCTCAGCTGCAGGAGCCTAAGGAGGGGACTTCCACAGATGCAGGTCATGGCTTTGCAACGTGCCTCAGTCTCCCGTGACACTCTCCCCTTGGGTGACCGTCTAAGTGTGGGTGGATGGCCTGGGCACACAGGCCCCCTGGACGCTGCCCTGGCCTCGCCCTGCCCAGGGGTTCCATTCCTGCCTGAAACGAGGTCATGGGTGGTGGCCCAAGGTCTGTGGCCGTTGAGAGGAGCAAGATTCGGACCTCCCCAGAGAGCCTGTCCCACGAGCTGCTCCAGCAGACAGGCTGCGGCCTCGGCTCAGCTCTGGGCACGTTAGCTGGGAGCTGAGGGTCCTCAGCGGCCGGGCTCCTGTGCACTGAGGTGGGGAGACGCTCGTGAGCCCAGGCAGGAGGGCCGAGTGGCGCGGGGCCGAGCCGAGGGCATTCCTGTGTCGCTCTCTGCCCGGAGAGCACCAGGGAGGACACGCGGACCAGAGCGGCTCCCAGGAGCGAGGCTCACACTCCCTGCGGGTTTCCCAGGGTGCTCGCACCATCGCGTCAAGGACGAAGAGAACCCGAACAAGCACCAGAAAAAAAGGCCCACGAACTTGGAAGCCGTGAGGGCCCCAGGTACCAGAAGCAGAGGTGCAGGGAGTGCCGTGCAGGGACGACCCGGGCGTGTGAAGGCAGAGCCTGCGACCACGCAGCGGTGTTTACAGAAATGACTCGCAGAGCAGAATTCGTTACAAGGCCACTAGATTCACCAGCGGCTGAAAGTCTGGGAAAACGTGTCAGGGTCATGGTGGGCCATACGGCAGGGCCATAAACTCGCCTGGAAAAAGGACTATCGGTGTTACAGGATGCTTCTGAAAATTTAAGGGAACTCAACAGACATTCAGTATTTATTTACTCATTTACTATTCTGAGTCATCTCCACGCCTAGTGTGGGGCCCAAGCTCATGAACCCCGAGATCAAGCTGGCAAGCTCCATCGACCGAGCCAGCCAGGCGCCCCAGAAATTTAATTCATAATCCCAAGTAAGCAATGAGAAAGAAGTAGGAAGCATCACTGAGACAACAAAAAAAGAAGGCGAAACAACCCCGTATTCCCTAAGGCAGTGGGCAGAACACGCAAACTGAGATCGCAAAAGTTCGAATACATCCGTCGTCACAGTCAGTGCCCTGGGTTCAGTAGCTACCTGGGGGTTATCCCCGGATTGACAGCCATGGGCTCCGCTGCTCGCGGGACACAGAGCCCCCCCCAGACAGCGGAGACACAGCACCAGGACGGGTGTGAACACACGTTCCCCACGGGGGAAGAGCAAGATTTCTCAGGAAAAGAAAAGGAAAAAACGTGAGTAGGGACAGAAGTGCTAACTGACAATTCACCAAAAATACATAATAACCGTGAATAAATGGGCCACAGAACATAGTGTGAGAACCAGCCCGCCACGCAGTGATTTTAGCAGGCCGCTTCCTGGGGCCCGAGGGGGACCCCAAGGTGATCCCGAGGCAAGCACATGTCATGTGCTCAATCGCTTGGCCACGGAGGGAGCATGGAAGGCGCCCTGGGTTTCTAAGAGCTGGGCCCACACCTGTGTTTGCGTGTAGACACCTGGTCCGTGTGCGCATGTGCGTGCCTGTGTGTGCCTGCCCGTCTGCACGCTCGCCCGTGCACAGCCCTCCCGCTGCTGCTGGTGACTGTGTCTCCTGAGAACCAGCCCCTCCCCGTGGAGGCAGGAGCTAACGGGAGCATCCCAGGCGCGGTATGGACGCGGCTGCTTGTCGGTGGGGGGGTCTCCACGGTCTTACTGTGTGTGGGTGGGAGGGGGCTGCCAGGCTGGAATGAGGCCGACTGACGGCTTGGCGGCCTATAGCCACGACACGGTGACTGAACGGCGGTGCGTCTGTGAGCACACCATTAGCGGGTGGCATGCCCCGCAAGCGGTGACAGACACTGCCTGGGTTGGCAGGGCTCCCGCCTGGATGGCCACCGCGGGAAGGGAGCGTGCGGACGCACACACAGCTAGGTCATGGCCGGAGCTGGGCGCGTGAGCCCGTGCACAGAGCAGCCGGTGTCCCGACCCATCTACTCCTGGGCGTACCTCACACACTCGCGGCGCGGACGAGTGGGGCTTCGGACAGGGCCAAGGCCAGCCACCTGGCCCAGATCCATGCCGAGGGGCTGCACGGTCTCGGGGACCAGGTCAGGTGGGAACTGCCCTCCCAGTATCTGCTCTGGGCTGAGGGCCCCACCCCTGAGATGCGGCCTGAGCCCCCAGGGCCCCCCAGCACCCCAAGCTCCTGTTCCGGCACCCCAGGTTCAAGGGCCAGAGCCCTGAAAGAAGGACCTGGGACACCCACCTACTCAGGGCTGAGGGCCAAGCAGGAAGTGATTCCCACCAAACCCTTTTGCTCTCGGGCGCGGGTGCCCTTGTCCCCGTTTCCTGCTGAGACAGGCTCGGGAAGGCACGCAGGCTGCAGTGCGGGCGTCAGGACTCTCCCCGGACCCAGGTCGCCCACCACGGTGCTTTCCCCACGGAAGCATCCCCAACCCGGAACCCAGAAGAGGGAAGGGAAAGCGTGATTGCTGGGAGGTGCTGGCCAAGGGTGTGTAGGTGGGGCCTCCTGTGCTGGCGGAGTGGTGAGCCCGGCGGCCCCCTATGCCAAGCCTGTCCCAACCCTTCTACTCCTGTGCCGGACCGGCTTTCCACACCCTGCATCTCACAGTCAGTGCCGTGGGTGTGAAGGGGCCAAGCCCTCAGATGCTGGCCGGGAGAGGACACGCCAAGAGGCTGCCGGATGGGCTCTGGGAACCTCCAACAGCCCCTTTCTTCCTCTTAGGATGCCAGTGGATGGACATAGCCAGTAAGGAAGATTCTGGAACAGCCACTGCATCCTAGAGGAAGACACCCTCTCCTCCTCTCAGGCTGCAGGTCGGGAGGCCGGCTGGGCCCCCTGGGCTAGGCTCACAGCGTCACAGGGCCCTCCTTCCGGAGGCTCCGGGGGACAATCTGTTTCCTCATCTTTCCCGGCTCCTCGAGGTACCCACAGCCCCTCCCTCCATCATCCAGGCCGGCGATGGCCAGTCGAGCGTCACCACGTCCCCCTGACTCCGGCCCCCCGGTCACAGCCCGCGGTCAGGACCCCGCGCTCACCCTCGTCCCCCTGACCCCGGCCCCCCGGCCACTGCCCACGGTCAGGACCCCGCGCTCACCCTCATCCCCCTGACCCCGGCCCCCCGGCCACTGCCCGCGGTCAGGACCCCGCGCTCACCCTCGTCCCCCTGACTCCAGCCCCCCGGCCACTGCCCGCGGTCAGGACACCGCGCTCACCCTTGTCCCCCTGACCCCCGCCCCCCCGGGCACTGCCCACGGTTAGGACCCCGCGCTCACCCTCGTTCCCCTGACCCCAGCCCCCCGGCCACTGCCTGCGGTCAGGACCCTGAGGTGACCCTCTTCCCCCTGGACGTCCCAGGACGTGTCCCTGTGTGTTGCGGTTGTTATGAATGTGGGCGAGATAATCCAATACTGATCTAATTGGCGAGCTGAGAGTTTACTGCGTTGTTCGTGTTTTAAGACAGGACACGCTGCCCCCACAAGCAGGAGGAAGGGCTGCTCCGACCTCTGTGCACAGGCTGAGGTGGGCAGTCCCAGCACGGCTGGGCACGTAGGACGCGACCCTGAACAACTGACCAGAGACGCAGGGTCCACAGGGAGAAAGCGAGTCCCACTGTGGCTGCTGTGGACGCGGGGGGCTGTGAGCCGAGTGTGTGGGGGCCCAGGGCAGGGGAGGGGCGGAGGGAGAGGTGGGCACAGTACCGATGGTCAGCAGGGGCCCCAGACGCGAGGTCACACGAGGTCAGGGCCACACTAGGAAGGAGAATCAGTCTTCAGACCCATTGTTCAGGGCTTCAATCTCATCCGAACACGTTCTTACGTACAAAGTCCACGTAAAACAAAAGAGGAGCCGGAGGTTCGGGGTGTGCGCTGACTCCAGGTGTGTGCTCTCACCCATGCCCCGGGCATGGGTGCGCGGCGTGCCCCCCACGAGGGGCTCTGCTTCCCACGGAGGTGCCACCCTCCTAACAGACGGGAGCCCAGCCGTTCACCAGGACCTGGTTCCGTGGAGCGCTCGCACCACCTCCTCCTTGGGGGCACCTGGCTGCCGCCCTGGGCTGTGGGGGGCCTCACCTGTACTGGCCGGGGCCTGGGGGGGGTGGCTCTGCACGCAGACACACTGCAGCGTCCAGTCCCCGGGGACTCACCCCCAGCCCCACCCTGACCCCAGGGGCATCTGTCCTGACCCTGAGGGCCCAGCACTGAGGACTTCTCCCAGCTGGCCATCCTGGGAAGGGTGTGGGAGGAAGCTCCCAGGGGAGATGCTGGGGCACAGAGGGGACACACAGAGGGAACCAAACGTGGACGCCCGTGGCTGTGGGCTGGCTGTGGGTCTGGGTGAGTCCCTGAGCGCCAGGAACCCTGTGTTGTTCATGTAGCAGCAGCGTGAGAGACACATGAGGCCAGCTGGGCCTGTGGGCGCAGACTCAGAAGTGACCGGTGGGGGCAGGGCAGCCCGGCCTGTGCTGACCGTTGGCTGCCCCAGGCCCATCATCGGCCTCAGTGCTGTGCGGCACGGCCCGTGGGGGAGCTGGGGGGACGTGCTGGGGTCTCCAGCCGCCATGAACTGGGATCCCTGGGAGGCAAAGCCCTCAGTCCTTGGTCAGAGCCTGAAAACCAGCCTGAAAAACCAGCCTCGTGTCATGGACAGGGAAACTGAAGCGAAGAAACGAGGGTGCCCCGGGGCCTGTCCCCCACCCGGCAGGCCTCAGCTCTGGCTGCCCTGAGGCTGCACATGTGGGTGTGGCCCTCCAGGGTCCAGACAGGCCGGCACAGGCAGCCTGCACTCTGCTCCCCAAAGGCAACCCGCCGGCACCGTGGATGCGCCCACCGCCTTCTGACAAGCTCTGCCCCTGGGTCGCTGACACCCCTGGAGGAGCCCCCCAGGGGGACCAAGGGCACCGATGGCCAACTCCCAGGGCCCCTGCTCCTGGCTAGACGTCCAGAGTGCCGCGCAGGATGGCCTGGGGCCGTCCGGCCAAGGGTGGGGCCTGCAGGGAGCAGGCGCGGATGTGTGTGGACCGGAGGCCATGCCAGCCCAGGGGGACCTTCTGGGAGCGGGGATGTGTGGTCGCAGTGACGTGGGAAGGGGGCGACATTCTGTGTCCTACAGATACGTGTCCCAAAGACAGACCAACGTTTTTCCGTGGCCTCCTTAGTCGAAGATGACTGTTATTTTTTTAGAAGTACTTGATATAAACTATAGCATAAACCAAGTAATCATGTAAACATTTTTGGAATCAGAACTGTCAGTATTACGAGAGCTTCTGTGCCAGATCAGTGGGACTGACAGAGGACCCTGCAGGGCTTGCTCTTTCCCAGGGGCACTTGGCTCCCTGGTCGCCACCGGGGGGACCGCGGACAGCTGGAAGCCTGCCCACAGGGGCCGGGGTGGCGCACAGACCGTACTGAGCTTTGCTGGGAGAGCTGCTGCCCTGGGGGACACTGCCGGGCACCGTGGGGGCGCCCGGCAGACAGCACAGGTATGGGGATGGAGCGGCGGTCCGGCCGGACACCAGCCCAGGGCTGAGGAGGCCCCGCCCTGGGACCTCCCTTCTGCTGGCCCCAGCTCTGTTCCCCCGCGGCGCGGCTTCTAGTTTAAAGGGGATGCTGGCTCGCTGGTGCCTGACCTCGGGGCACCCTGGTCGCCCGGGTACAACTGCCTGACCAGGTCCCTCTTGTTGACCTTCCCCATCTGGTTCCGCGGGATCTCCTCCACCAGCAGGAACTCCGAAGGCACAGCATACGGGGCCAGGACGCCTCTGCAGAGACAAGCAGGGTCTGAGCGGCGGGAACTGGGGCCCAGACAGGCAGCCCCGAAGCCCACCCGTATCTCGTGCTCGCCCCAGGAGGGTGTCGCTGCAGCTAAAGCTAACTCAGAGACGCGGCGACCCGTGTTCCAGGCCCCCTGTGGGCAGAGAGCAAGCCCTCCTCAAGGCCAGGCCTCCCAGAGCTGGGAAGAGCAGGTTCCACTCCGGCTGCTGCCACGACAGCAGGCCACGGCCAGATGTGGGGAGCAGGCGGGTGGGCAGGGCCAGGGGGCCCTTGTAGACCCCTGGGCGCGGGGGCCACATGGGCTGTGGCTGCCACGTGGGCTGTGGCTGCGCTCCCCCCAGAGCCCCGTGACGAGCAGTGGGAGGGGCTGGGCTGCGGGTCCAAGAGCTGTTCTGCACCCGCACTCCCACGCGGGGCCCCGTGGATGGTGCGTTCTCCGGCAAGGGGCCCTGTGGATGGGTCTGGCCACCCCCAGGCTCTACGTGGAAACTTCCCCTGAGGCGGCAGGCCCCATTCTTCTCCAGACGCCCCATCTGAGCCACCTGCTCCTTGGCCTCTGAGCGCCGCGCATGGGGCCACGTCCCCGTTGTGAGGGGAGCACGGGATGCCGCCAGGCAGGGGTGTGTCCAGGGCCAGGAGGGGTGTGTGGCCTTCTGTGAGCTCACCGTGAGTGCTGGCACCAACCCCTGGCTCTCAGCCTTAGCAGCGGGGGGCGCACCAGTGGGCGGGGTCCACACACACAGACACTGAGCTGCGGCAGCCCGCACGGAGCACACCGTCAGCCTGGGGCAGCTCGTGCTGGAAGCAGCAGCTGCAGGCCAGCACGGGGGAGCTTGGGGTGCAGGTGCTGGCTCGTGAGGGCAGACGGGGCCCTGCCCGTGGCCTGGCAGCTACCAGAGACGGCTGGAGACACACAGGAGTAGGACGGGGCTGGACTTGGCGGGAGTAAGCCACCGGGATGTCCGAGGGACTCTGGTAGCATGGAGACGGCATCAAGGAATGTAGCCCCTCAGAGCACCCCAGGCCCACTGCCCAAAGCCCGTGTCTCTGGTGGGTGGGGGGCTCTCCTCACGCCCGCTTCCCCTGCGGCAGGCCAGCAGCAAGCCGTCGGGACCCAGAGCAGCGGCCAGGTGAGCAGTCACTGGAGCACCGTCCCCTCACCCGGGGAAAGTGCCCCTCGGGGACAAAGGCCAGATTCAACACCTTCTCGGGCAGAGACCCTGAGAGTCCGCAGGCCAGTCGGGCAGCAGAGGCGGGCAGCTGCTGAGGAGCCTGGGTCCCAGGGGCATCACTTCCTCGGACTAAACCATCCCAGAGGCGATGCTGGGATAGAAACACAGCCAACCCTGGAACACCACCTAAGTTTAAGTCGCGTGAATCCGCCTACATGGGGGGGGGAGGCTGGATAAATACGGCAGAGGCCCGAAACTGTGTTCGGTCTCCCTTGGGATCTTCTCCCCGTTTTCTTTTCTGCAGTTGGCATCCCCGTGAGGACACAGGCCACGACATGCACAACCTACGTACTACGTGTCCACTGGCAGCTCTCCGTGAGCGGGGAGAGTTCAAGGGCGGCCGTGCCCAGAACGCGGCGAGCGCGGCGAGTGCAGCGAGAGCGGCTGGCAGGCTGCCGGCACACGGGCTGGGGGCGCACGGGCGGGGGGCGCTCAGCGGTAAGTGAGAGCCCGGCATTAGGGACCCTAACCTACAGCCACTTTTAAAAAAGGAACAAAAGTCAAGAAGTTAGAAAATGATGGAGAAGCGTTACAAAGAACGACCTCAGGTCCTGCCTGGAAGACTGCACGGGGCTGACCCCAGGGGCCGGCCTGGGGCTCCTGGAGGGGTCTCAGCTTAGCAACTGGTTCAACAGGAGGCATGCAGCCTCAAGGCGAAGTTGAGCTGTTTGGGAGAAGCAGGCTTCCTGGGAGCCCTGGACCACGGAGGAGGGCTCTCCCGGCGGGCGCAAAGCGACGGTGGGGCGCTAAGCCAAAGCCCGGCGCCCCTCCACAGTCTCACCAGCCGCCAGCTGGGGGTCAAGACCCCAGGTCCCGGATTCCTCTCTGGTGTGTAACTCCCACATCCCGTTCTGACTTGGTACCTGGGGGAAAGGGAGTGGGTGGGCGTGTCCCGGGTCTCGCAAATGTGGCGCTATGCCCCGCTCCACGCCACGCCCTCTGCCCTGAGCCCCCGACTCGTGGCCCGGGGAGCACAGACTGAGGGAGGGATCTTCAGAAAGGAAAAATGTGGGGGCACACCACCGACAGGGAGGGGGCACACCTTCCCTAAGAGCCCCGGGAGGAGCAGAGCAAGGAGGAGAGGCGGACCTGCTCGCCGTGGACCGTGTGGCCTCGGTGTCACTGCCCAGTGCCTGCCCGGCTTGAGGACGCAGAAGCCTGGACCCGGCTTCACTATGGGACAGTCCTGGAGACGCCGGGTCGGCCGCCGGCCCCGACCTCCCGGGGGTGCCCCTGCCCCCACCCCAAGTCCTCCTGCGGCCACGGTCCCAAGCCAGACAGGTGCACACGGGGTTCCCGAGACTGGCCCCCGACTCGGGGGGAGAGCTGCGCACGGGCTGAGCGGTGTTTAATCGCAGCCATGACGGTGACGGGAAGCTCCTCCTCTGTGGCACACCTGCCCCCACCTGCAAACCCAGGGGAGCTAGCCGCCCAGCTGCGCTGCCCTCAGGGGACAAGGGCTCCTGCTGTTTGTGGATCATGTTGGACTAGCCAAAAACACCTTCAGCCCTGAGGAGGGAGGCAAGTCGGGAAGGACGGGGGTGCAGAGAGAGGGCAGACGAACGAGAAACTTCTCAGACTGGAAATGAAGAATTTGGGGGACATTACCAACAGCTTCCTGTGCTATCTCGGGGCTGTGGCCACACTGCAGCCCACCCCGTCTGTGCCCCGGCCTCCAACGCGACTGACCGTGCATGGGGCGCCGCGTGCACGGGAAAGGGAGCCTCCGGGTGTTGGCATGCAGAGCAGGCCCCGGGGCCATGGCAGGTGGGCACAGAGGCTCGGGGACGGTCTAAGGGAAGGCGAAGGTGAGCCCACAGGGACGCGCGGGGAGCGGACGGGGCTGCGGTGGGGGCACAGGCGAGGGGAAAGCTTCAGTTCCAGCTCCCAGAGGCTGAGTTCAGCACAGAGTGGGTGGGTGAGAGGATGGGAGGCTTGCTGCCTGTGGCTTCCTCCAAAGCCAGGCGAGGACCCTGCACCCTGTCCTATGGCTGGGGCTTCCAAGCCACGGTCCCGGCGCTCTCCCTCTGCCCGGCAACCATTACACAGCTCCCCTGTGGCCCTCTGTGTGTTGGGGGCAGCCTAGGGAATATAACATGTCCCCTCACCTTCCAGGCACCCCGACCCTGAAATGGATGGTGGCAACACCCGAGACCCCGCCTGTCCCTCCCCCGACACCAGGACAGTCCATCCCCCACCTGCCCCTCTTCCAGCCCCACGAGTGCCCCAGCTGCCCCTACCTTGCCCATTCTTTGAGCTCCCTGTGGGACAGCGAGTGTCCCTCTTGAAGGGTCACCACTGCAGTGACCCGCTGGCCCCACGTCATGTCTGGAATTCCAATCACAGCCACATCTGTGGACAGAGGAAATGCCGTGCTGACTGCTGTAGGCTGGGGACAGGGGGGAGCACGGGGTCACCGTGGCTGGTCCTCCCAGGGACAGGGCAAGGCCCGGTCCCCATGTGTCTCTTGGCTGGAGCTCAGGATGGGGGCTGGCTTTCCTGCATCTCTGCCCTCCCTGCGCTGCCCCAGGGCAGGGGCCTCAGCCTGTGACCTGAGGTCAGGGGCAGGTCTGGGTGGGGCCCACGCCTCCTGGACCGGCAGCCACCAGTGCCCACAGTGGCGCGAGCAGGAGGCTGCACCCATGGCTATGGCGAGCAGGCCAGTGCTGCTGAGCACGGGCCATGCAGCCCGTAGCCACCGTGCAGAGGTGGGGGGCGTGCAGGTGGCAGGGGGAGGGTCCCCACTGTGTGTGCCCCAAGGGCGAGTCACCTGCCCCGCTGTGTCCACAAGGAAACATGGGAGGGTACATCTGGAGCGTCTCCAGGACGAGGGGCCAGGGTCCCTGCTCGGGGCTGGGGGCCGCCTACCTGTGATGCTGGGGTGCGCCAGCAGGAGCCGCTCCACCTCCAGGGCGCTGAGCTTGTAGCCGCCACTCTTGATGATGTCCACGGACGTGCGGCCCCGGATCCAGTAACTGCCGTCCTTAAACACAGCCGTGTCGCCTGAGGACAGGGGCTCTGGTCAGCGGGACGCGTGCCCCACTGTCTCAGGCTGGCTGCTGCATCTGGGGACACTGAGAGCATGGTGGCCCGTGCTGGGACGGGGTGCACGTGGGCTGTTTCCGGACAAGGCGGCCAGCAGGAGGTTCAGTGGCTGCGACCTCAGCCAGCGGTTCCACTGCCCCGTGGAGACAGCAGTGTCCCCCAACGGCCGACGGAGAGACCACCAGGGCTCAGAGGCAGGATGGCTGGGGCACGGCCATCCAGCTCACTCCCTTCCCGTGCAAGCAGAGAGAACAGGAACCGGCTACCTGCTGCCGGCCTGCTGTGGGGTCCCGACCACAGCAGGGTCCCAGCGGAGAGGACATCACTGCCGTGCCTGCCCCCGTCATTCATGGGTTCTCCCGGGCTGCAAGCAGTCCCACGGAGTCTCCAAAGGAGGACAAAGCCCTCCTGCCCCTTGGCGCCCAGGCCCCCTGGAAGCCCACCTGGTCCC
This sequence comes from Spilogale gracilis, assembly GCA_004023965.1. Taxonomy (NCBI): domain Eukaryota; kingdom Metazoa; phylum Chordata; class Mammalia; order Carnivora; family Mephitidae; genus Spilogale; species Spilogale gracilis. Next base: position 2,222 of record PITA01029802.1, on the reverse strand, counting down.
CACAGGCTGTGCTTGGCAATGGGACGCTCAGTGGGGTGGGGGCGGCGGGGACCAGCCCAGAACAGGGAGGGCACGGGGCGGTGGGCCTGAGTGTGTGTGCGCGCGGACGTGTGCGTGTGACTGTAGGGACGCCCCTCCCCCGCTGGGCCCCTGGGAAGAGCAGTGGTGCCGGCCCCCTGCGCTCACACAGCCGGAGCCCCACGCTGGCTCCTGGCTGGGCTACGCCATCAGCGTTGCCCCGAGCACCAGCAGGAGGAGGGTGTCAAAGTCGGAGCACCCACGGCGTTGCCCCGAGCACCAACAGGAGGAGGGTGTCAAAGTCGGAGCACCCACGGCGTCCGACGTGGGCTCTGGGACGGAGAAGGGTCTCCAGGACTCTGAAGAGGGAAAGGTGGCATGGTGCCAGGAAGGACGTGGCTGCAGCAGGCAGCCACCGTGGCTGCTGGGAACTGCTGGAGAGCATTTCTAACCCTGACGTGTCCCTCACCCCGCGGCACACCCTCGTCCCCGAAACGCACACCACACACACCTGCATCAGGAGGCTCCCCGGGAATGCAGCCCAGACTACGGAGCAGAAGGGAAGGAGGAAGCTGCAGGAGGGCCCAGTGGGGCGGCAGGCACGGGGGTCTCCCCTGAGCAGGCAGGGTGGCCCCACAGTCCCCGGGGGCTCAGACCTCACGGGGCCCCTCTGGGGGAGGATGGTTGTGGAGAGCGGCCTCAGTGCCCAGGTGCAAAGAGCTACTGTTCTCAAACTGGTGAGACCAGCGGGCTCTTCTGGCCGTGCACACACTACTGTGATAAAAACCAAGAACCTACACACACTCACCCTCTACCCGGGGGTCTGGCACTGATGAGGGGACGGCACAGCGACCCCAGGGGCCTGCCCGCGTGCAGCTGGTGACGTCCAACAGAGGGAACACAGTCTCCCATCACCACTGGGCACCGCGCCTGTGCCCAGAGATCCCTGTTCCCCTGAGTCCAAGACGAGCTTTACGAAGGCAATGCTGCACAAGGGCAGAAGAGACCCAGGAGTGCACGAGCCCCAGGAAACAAAGGACTCTGGACCAGATGAAAATATACGACACAACACACCCAAACCTTCCACCTGCGGGACCGGGGGGCACAGGGGCCTGGCCAGCTGTGCAGTCTGCAGCATCCCAGAGGGGCCCCACTGCTTGGCACGGCCTGCACAGTGACCCTGCCTCCCGGGACAGCCGAGCCTGCACACACCCACACCTGCTAACACACGGCACGGGCCCGGTTCCTCACAGTGACGCAGCGGCCGAGATGGTCTCCCCGTGGCAGGAGGAAAACAGAGCCCCCGGCTGCAGCCAGGCAGGCCGCCATGGGAGAGAGGGGGAGATGGCAGCCCCGCCCGTGCCCACTGTGCGCCGGAGAGCGACGAGGCTCACAGAGGGGCACCAGCGGCCAGAGACCCAAGGAAGGAAGGAGCCCTCCCACAGTGACCGTGGCCGGCGGCAGCGAGGACCCAGTGCGGGCACAGACGGCGTCCATTCACGCGGCCGCTCTCCGGAACACGGTTTCTACAGGCCCCGGCACTTGCGGCAGCCCCCACGGCTGGAGCAGGGCTCCGTGCCCGGCGCTGCCCACCTCTCGGCACTGCCTTTCGTCGGGGTCCCAGAAACTCTCCTGACCCACAGGCCCACCTGCAGAGGGGAGGTCCCTGCCTCACGGTCAGAATCTTTCAACATTGGTGACTGGAGTCTGTCTCTGTCTATGCATTTCTCTTGTTCCTCATGAGGAAGTGACACCGTATCTTAAGTATTTTTACGGCCAGCTGCTCTGCTCTCCTGGGATCTGCCCGTCGCCTCTGCCTGTTCCCCCCAGGGTTGTCCAGGCCCCCTGAGTGAGCCTCTGGGGGTGCAGCTCGGGAGAGCACCCCACGTGTGCACCGATGGCCGCCAGGGCCCCCCCGTTGCTCTGAGTCGCCGGAATGCCGGGCTCTGGGAAGAGCATCACGTGCGTGCAGTGGGAGAAGGCGACAGCTGCCGACACTCTGGTGGCGTGAGTGGGAGACCGTTTGTGTCCGGCTGCTCAGTCAGCCATTCAGTGGGAGGCGCCAAAGACAGCAGGAGCCATGACATCTCAGCTTGGTCGCCGGGTCCGTCCGTGTCCCCAGCGCTGTGTGCTCACCCCGGGTCCGTCCGTGTCCCCAGCGCTGTGTGCTCACCCCGGGTCCGTCCGTGTCCCCAGCGCTGTGT
>PITA01029801.1:0-17402 GCA_004023965.1 Spilogale gracilis | reverse complement strand
TCCATGTTGTACATAATATCCACAACATTTATTTTATAATTGGAAGTTTGTACTTTTTGACTGTTTTCATCCATACTGTCTACCCCTCATTCTCTTCTTCTGGAAACCACCAGTCTGTTCTCTATATCAACGAGGTGTTTTGTTTTGTTTTGTTTTAGATTACACATATAAGTGAGATCTTCCAGTATTTGTTTTTTCTCTGACTTATTTCACTTAGCAAAAAGTCATCAAAGTCCATCTATATTATCAGAAATGGCAGGATTTTCTTGATTTATGGCTGAATAATATTCAATTATTATGTACTTATGTAAGGTCCATTATAAATATACATCACATTTTTTTATTCATATATATCCATTGATGGAAGCCTAGGTTGTTTCCATGTCCTGACTTTTGTAAATAATGCTGCAATAAATATGGAAGTCCCTATATTTTTCTGAGTTAGTGTTTTCTTTCAGATGAATACATAGAAGTGGAACCACTGGATCATGTGGCAGTTCTATTTTAATTTTTAAAGGAAACCCCATACTTATTCCATAGTGCCTATACCAATTTACATTCCCTCAGCAGTGCACAAGGGTTCCCTTTTCTACACATCTTTGTCAGAATTTGTTATTTTTTGTCTTTTTGATAATGGCCATTTTAACAGGTGTGAGGTAAGATCTCATTGTGGTTTTGATTTGCCTTTTCCTGATAATTAGTGATGTTGAACATCTTTTCATATACCTGTTGTTTATTTGTATGTCCTCTTTGGAAAATTGTACATTTTCTTTTTTTCTTTTTAAGAGAGAGGAAAGTGCGAGCTTGGTGGGAGGAGGAGCAAAAAGAAAAGGAGAGAGAATCTCAGACAAGCTCCATACCCAGCACAGAGCTAGATACAGGGTTCCATCTGGCTCAGTCTCATGACTGTGAGATTGTGACCTGAACCAAAATCAAAAGTCAAACACTTAACTGACTAAGCCACCAAGGAACCCCATCAGTCTCCCATTTTTTAATCAGGTTATTTTTTTCCTATTGATGTATAATTTTTTTTATATATTTTGGATATTAACACCTTATTAGATGTAATTTGCACATATTTTCTTCCACTTCATAGATTACCTTTTCATTTTGTTAATGGTTTCCTTTGCTGTGCAGAAAGATTTTAGTTTGATGTAGCCTCACTTGTTTATTTTTACTTTTGTTGCCCCCTCTTTGATTTCACACATAAAAAATCATCACCAAGACTCATGCGAAGGTCCATACCATGTATGTTTTCTTTTAGAAGTTTTATGGTTTCAGGTTTTATGTTCAGTCTCTAAACCACTTTGAGTTAGTTTTTGTGTATGATGAAAGATAGTGGTCCAGTTTTCCCAGCACCATTTACTGTAGAGACTCTCTTTTCCCCACTGTATATCCTTGGCTCCTTTGTAGTTAGTTAACTTGATGCATGGGTTTATTTCTGGACTGTCTATTCTGTTCCACTGAACTATGTATCAATTTTTAATGCCAGTATGATACTTCTTTGAATACTATAGTTTTATAATATAGTTTGAAATCAGGAAGTATGTTTCCAACTTTGTTCTTTTTTTTTTTTTTTTTGGTCAAGACTATTTGACTGTTCAGGGTCTTTTGTAGCTTCATACATAGGATTGTTTATTCTAGTTTTATGAAACCTGCCACTGGAATTTTGATACAGATTGAATTGAATCTGTAGATTGCTTTGGGGGAATATGGCAATATTAATGAGATATAACATGTGGGTGATAGTAGTTTTTCCAATCAATAACCACAGGATATCTTTTTATTTGTCTCTTTCAGTTTCTTTCATCAATGTCTTACAGCTTTCAAGGTACAGGTCTTTCATCTCCTTGACCAAAAACTTATTTCTAAATATTTGGTTCTTTTTGATGCAATTGTAAATTAGGCTATTTCCTTAATTTCTCTTTCTTATAGTTCTGATTGTTAGTATATAGAAATACAACAAAGTTTTCTATATTAATTTGATATCCTCCAACTTTACTGCATTTATTAATTCTAACAATTTTTTGGTGGAATCTTTAGGGTTTACTATATATAACACCATGTATCTGCATATAGTGATAATTTTACTTTTCCTTTTCCACTTGAATAGCTTTTATTTTTTTGTTTTGCTTAATTGTTCTGGTAAGACTTCCAATACTGTATTGAATTAAAGTGGTGAGAGTGGACAACCTTGTGTTCCTTATACCAGAGAAAAAGTTTTCAGGTTTTCATTATTTAGTATGGTTTTACCTGGGAGCTTGTTATATATGACCTATATAATATGTCAAGGTTCCCTTTGTATATAATTCATTGAGTTTTTATCAAAATGGATGTTAAATTTTATCACCTGCTTTTTCTACATCTATTGAGATGATGATATGGTTTTTATCCTTCATTTTCCAAATGTGGTATATCACATTGATGTATGCATTATTCTTTATGTTACATCAGTATAAGCCAAAATAAAAATGTACTTTGGTTGGCTTTACATAAACTCAATTAGTGATATTCAGGAATTGTTATGTCCAATAAAAGGTGCATACTCATGTCACCCTTGTTTCCACCAAACTTATCAATGGCTTTGATCCCAAAATGGATGTCTGCTCTGGTTGAAATAAATTTCAAGACGTTTTGCTCAGAAAATTTTTCCAAAATTTTTTATAGACTGTGTATTTGCTTAAATTGCCATTTAATTGTTCTCTTGATTTTTTGGGTGCATATTTTTGTTTTAAAAATCAGTCTCTTTCAACCTGTTTGTCAGTGTTTTAGATTCATATTTCCAATGCTGACCTATTCAGATATATATCCTAAAGAACTCACCACAAAATAAGATTTTAAATTAATACAATAGAGTTTGGCTTTTAAAAAAGAATGTTCTGATTATAACTTGCAGGGAGAATTTCAGAACAAAATGTATAAGAAAACTCATTAATCTCTCCCAGGATTTGAATGATATTTAAAGCCATTATTTGGAACACAGTCCAAAAAAGAAGAATATCTTTGAGGCAAAAAGTAGAAACTTTTGATATGCAGACTTTAAAGAGTTAGAATGTTTTTAGACATAGATGACTTTGCTTCTACCTCATTAGAGTCCTTTTGACATTGTGAATTTTATCTATGTAGTAAGCAGTAGTGGTTTTTACTGTAAATAGTTCGTTGTTCATTTAATATTTTTAGGGCACATTATTCTAATTAATGCCATCTTGCCTTATCAAGAAAGTGGCTTAAGTAAATATTAAATGAAAGATATGCTTGAGTGAGAAGACATACTTAAGATATCTTTTCCCGGGTGCCTGGGTGGCTCAGGGGGTTAAGGCCTCTGCCTTCCGCTCCTGTCATGATCTCAGGGTCCTGGGATTGAGGCCTGCATCAGGCTCTCTGCTCAGCGGGGAGCCTGCTTCCTCCTCTCTCTCTGCCTGCCTCTCTGCCATCTTGTGATCTCTCTCTCTCTCTCTCTCTCTGTCAAATAAATAAATGAAATCTTAAAAAAAAAAAAAAGATATTTTTCCCATTTCAGTCCTAGGATACATCTTAACAGAAGTATAGACATATGCAATCACAGAAAACACCTCTTTGAATGGTTTGTCAATTTCTGAGAAAACTTAACATTAGAGTGTCAAGATTTCAAGGAATAAGCATTTAGGGAAGACTTAGATGTATAATTAAAAAAAAAAAGTTTCCAAGGATACTACCAGGACTTCAGGATATAGAACAGAGGACCAGAGAATAAATAATAGCTACCATGCCTAAGACTGTATTTTGTTATTTTTGCTAATTAATTCTTTCTGACCCCATATTAACTTACACAAAACATTATTGTATGATGGAAACATTAATATATTAGAGATCATGCCAGTTTTCTAACAGCTCAGTATATTCCTACAATATTGAAACTAATTGGTCCATCTACATTTCTAATCCAGATATTAAATATAACTATATCCAGGTTTAGATAAGGACATGTCAGAAAAACAAAATACATTCTGGTGTAGAGTACTGTCTATAACTATTTTTTCCTGATTTTACTAAAATATAATATTTACCAAAAGCTATTTTGTCATTTTGAAATGAGTACCTTCCATGAAACAGGATATAGTGGCATATAAGAGCTTAGTCTGGTCACATAGAATGGAATTTCAAAAGTTAATCCTCCTAGTTAAAAATATAAGTTGCTAGAACTCAGGTGAAAGACAAAGGCAGGAAAGGAGGCACTTAATGGGCAGAACCATCACTAACTAATAAATGTAACAAAGGAGAAACTAAAACTCATTGAAGCAACAACATTACTTATTAACCAAGTATTTATTGAATGCATATTTTTGCAAGACCCTTTCTCAGACATTGGGGATACAATGATAAACAAAACCAATATTTCTCTTGCTACCAGGGATCAAATTGTTTTAATGGCTTCACCTACAGAAAAAAAAATTGCTAGCTTTAAAACTTATTCTTCAATCTTTACCTAATCCTTTGTCAAGTTTTACCTGCAGAGACCACTGGTACTAATGGGGAATAACTTTTCAAACTAGGAAAACAGAAACAAAGTCAAAGTCAATAAAAATCCGGAGTGAATGAGGCAGGGAAACAGACAATGAGGGTAAAGCTCTGGGTTTTACCTGCAGTACTCTATGGGAGTCTACAGTGTTGTTTAGACTTTAAGAGTTTACTTGATACACTTCCTCACCCATTCAAAACTATGAAAGTATAAGTATCAAGAGTAAAATTTTATTCTCAAGTTAATATAAATGAACATACATCATATGTTTTATTTATTACCAATATTACTGAAGGCTTTGGCAAAACACTAGACACAACTCTATGACAAAAATCATGTTGACTCTCCAGGCAGTAGTTGTGAGAGACAAATCCAAGATGAGGTGATCTCCCTTCTCAGACCCTGAGGGGGGAGGACAGATTATTGTGATAGAGGTATCCCTTTTTATTCTGTCTCTAAATAGGCAGTTCTAGCCATAGCCTTGAAAAACTGAAAATTTCAAAAAGGTAAAATTATAACTTTATTGCAAAGATAAAGTAAGCAAATATATAAGATCTTATTTAGCTCACTAATTAATGAGAGGAAAATTAATTTGTTATGATTGGTTCAATAGGTATCTGAGAAGCCAAATTATTTATAGCCAATTTAACAAAGAAATATTAATACAACATGGTTGGGTTAAATATAAAACTGATTAATGCTCAACAGGCCATAAATCTTTAGTGCAAATCTGTTCCCGCAGACCAAATTTCTTTGTATTCTTACAGTATAAAAATCTATAAGAAAAAATTTTACTTAGTCTGAAACTAAGAATCAAAAGTAAAAAATAAAATCAAGTAAATAAAATACCTTAGACTATTATTGTATACTTTTTGGTCACCGTTTTAGTATCAAAAGGACTTGCCTCTGAAATATTTGCCTTTCTTTTGCCCCTTTTTAGATAATGATTTTTTTCTGATAATTTTTGTCACATGGATATTTCATACTGTCAAATCTTCTGACACAAATACCTAACTATTTGAATGATTTCTTAACCCCTTTTCTCTTGGCGTGAGACAAGAGGAAAAGAACTTTCCTCCTTCTTTGTGCTCTTGAGGAAAAAATATATCATGCTGACAGTACTTTCTGAGGAAATCTTCCCTTGCAAAGTTCGGTCCCATTATTTTATACTTTGGACATAGATGATCACTAATGTGAGCAGAGTTGATTTGTAAACAACGTAGAGGGTCATTTACCTTTCTTTTGGATAAGGGGATGTTTGTGATCTTTTGTATATCCTTTGACTTTGGGGCTCAGCCAAAACAGTAAGAGGGAGAGTCCTTATTAACATTCTGTTTTAGCTTTACAAATGTCATTATAATATTTCTCACTAATGTCTGGAAAGCTGCCTATAACTATTAAATTATTCTACAGTTAGAGTTCATTTTGCAGAGCTACCCATCTCCCCTTACCTCACCATTCTGAGCACACTGGGCCTTTGTTTATAGTTTGATCTAAATGGAAGTTTCAATGTATATATTAAATATCAATGCTATATTGAAGTATAAAACTTGTTTCCTGGCTCACATATGAGCTGAAAAGGGAGTCTCTGCATCTGTGATTCTCAAATGACAATCTGTATCAATGTAGTATCAGTATCATCTGGAGCTCTCATTGAAAATATAAATTACTGGGTCTCTATCCAGTTTTATCAATCATCATTGGAGGGCTGACTTAGGAATCTGTACTCTTCATACTGTCCATAGATAATTACAATGCCCAACCAGGTTTTGAAGGACAGATCTGTTGCTTAAGATTCATGCTTTGATGCAGCTGTGGGTGATTATTTTACTAATCATTTCGTGTAAATGTACATTTGGCTCTTTCCCCTCCCCCAGCTTACACAAAACAGAAAAACAGAACAAAACTCAAAATTTCAAAGTTGTAAATGATACTACTCAAATATATATCATCTTCATTTTATTTGAATATTTTAGTGTTTTTTTAATACTTGAAAAATAATGTAGTGTTTCATACTTACTATGGCCAGAGGTAAAATACATTGGAAATATCCCTTGCTTACACTGATAAGTAGCTATAAATAAAGTGATAGACATGTTAAACATCTGCATTTGGGAATCTCACTCCTAAATATATCAGAAGCTCTTTAAGCCGTAAAACACAGACAAGAGAGTGGTACTCCCCAGATCATGGGATAATGCTCTGGGTGGTTTTCTAGAGCTTCCAGTTAGCTGCTGTGGCCTCTGGGCCTTGGCAGTGAATATGGTTCTTGGCCTCATACTTTCATATATTTTTAAGGGCAGCTGTTCACAGGCTGGCACGCTAGTTTGAAATTTTGTTCAGTTTGTTCCACATGGCTACAAGATCTTCTTATCTGACAGAACTGGCATATATCCAGGAAAAAGTTGGAGTTTCAGAGAATAACACAATGGCAATTTCTGAGCTGTGGTTACCAGCATGACCCCTAAGATCTTAACATGTCTACTTTTTCATGCTTTTCTATTGCCCTCTCCTTTCCTGGACATCATGCCTAGACATGTGTCCATCTTTACCTTCCTGAACTGTGTCTTTGTAATATTGTGTATATTGGTCCATCTGTGGGGAGTCCAATTCCCACTCAACTTCAAGGCTCAGTTTAGAGGACGACGTGCTCTTGATGGCTTCAATCATTATTTCCTTTCTTCATGAAAAGTACACTTTGATGTACTACCATAAAAACCTGTAGTCTAAACTGTCCTAAGGTTCATAAAATTCTACTGTAATTATTTACTTGTCTGTCATCTTTATTGTCACAATCCTCCTTGGGGGGAGGGGACATTTTATCTCCTTCAGTATAAGCACCTAATTAGAAGCTTGTAACATAGTAGGCATTCAGATAAGGATTAATGCTTTAGTTATGGTTATTCTGCATGACTGTCTCCAAGCCTATTGATAATATTCTTACTTTTGAAATATAAAATAAGAGAAATTATGAGGATTTTATCCTAAGGAAATTTTGTTAAAATTTTCCATGTAGTGTTATCATATTTTCCCATTGCCTTAAAAAACATTTTCAGTTACATATGTTATATGGATTTTCATGATAGGTTAGTTTTCAAATAATTGTGTCAGCACTCTGACACACAGATTTTCAGCAACTTTATCTAAAATCTGTGAAGATACATCAGTTGTATTTGACATTAAGATATAAATATATATGTGTTCCTTTATAATATTCTATATTTTTAAAAGATTTTATTCATTTATTTGACAGAGAGAAACACAGTGAGAAAGGGAACACAAGCAAGGGGAATGAGAGAGGGAGAAGCAGGCTTCCTGCCAAGCAGGGAGCCCGATGTGGGGCTCGATGTGGGGCTCGATCCCGGGTCTCCAAGATCATGACCTGAGCTGAAGGCAGTCACTTAACCAACTGAGCCACCCAGGTGCCCCTATAATATTCTATATTTTAATCAAATAATCTTTAAAGTATGTATATATTCTATATAAAATATTTAAATGTTGGTAAGTCCATAAGTATTGGGTTTTGTTGTTGAGAAAATAATTACAATATTTTATAAAATTTCTTAGAACGACACAACATCTGAACAAACATATATCTAAACATGTATTGGTTTAAAGGTTTTACCAAATATTTATGCTATTTTCAAGTTCTTTGAATTTGAATTAACCATTTATCATGCCACTAATAGCACTCTAAAAATACCACACTGAGGGGCGCCTGGGTGACTTAGTTGGTTAAGCGATAGCCTTCTGCTCGGGTCATGATCCCGGAGACCCGGGATCGAGCCCCATATCGGGCTCCCTGCTCAGTGGGAAGCCTGCTTCTCCCTCTCTCACGCCCCTGCTTGTGTTCCCTCTCTGGCTGTGTTTCTCTCTGTCAAATAAATAAAATCTTAAAAAAAAATACCATACTGCATTAGAATTAGGAAGTATAATACTAAGAAATTTTGAAACTGTACTAGCAAAGTTTTAGTCTTAATTTGATCATGAATGACTTTATGACTTGAAATGAATATATTTTACCATGTCCTACATTCCTCATTATAAAAAAATAAATGTTCAAAAAACGCTAAATGTTCAATTTTTATTTTTACAATATGATGATGATAAATAATGGTTTGATTATTTAATGACACTGATTACTGATTTGGTATATTTTTCAATGTTTTCTTTTTTGGTTAATTAGAATATTGTTCTGAGAGTAAATATATCATGGGAAAACTGTGATTATAATGTCCAAAATGAGATTATTTTATGTATCATTTTGACTAGTAGAAATCAGTGGTGTATGAGGAACTTTAACTTAGCTCCAACCAGATAATACAAAATAGATATTTTGTTCAAAATTGGAAATGACAAATGTCAAATTAGAATTAACTGTAGCTATGATATAAAACTAAGCTTGCTGCATCTGTAATAAAATAATTTTTCACAATAACAAGACACTCTCACTTAGTTATATTTTCTTTTTCTTTATATTTCTTAATTGAAAGGTAAACATAAAATGTTATATTAGTTGCACTTACATAACATAATGAATTGACATTATTCAGGGCTCACCATAAGAGTAGCCACCCTCTGTCACCAACCAATGTTATTAAATATTATTGACTGTATTCCCTACATTGTACTTATCATCTCTGTGACTTACTTAATTCTATCATCGAAAGTACCTTTTAACTGCCTTTGTTGATTTCATTCACCGCCCTTCCCATTTCCCCTCTGGCAAACCCTCTAGTTTGTTCTCTGTTTATGAGTCTGTTTTTGCCTTTTGGTTATTTGGTTGATTGTTTTTTTAGATTCCACATATAATCATATGTTATTTGTCTTTACTTGTTTGACATATTTTACTTATCATACTCTAGGCCTATCTGTGTGGCACAGATGTCAAGATTTCCAGAGCTCATTCTTAGTTATTCCTAATTTTCCATTCTGTGTGTGTGTGTGTGTGTGTGTGTGTGTGTGTGTGCGTGCATGCATATCCCTTTATCCATTCTTCTATCAGTTGATACTGGGTTTGCTTCCATATCTTGGTTATTGTAAATAATGCTGGACTAAACATAAAGGTGTATGCATTTTTTTTTCAAATTAGTGTTTTTGTTTTCTTTCGGTAAATACCCAGTATTGCAATTACTGGATCACATGGTATTTCTATTATTAATTTTTTGAGAAACTTCCATAGTGCTTTCCAGAGTAGATGCACCAATTTCCATTCCTACCGATAGTGCACCAGAGTTCCCTTTTCTCCATCTCTTCTCCAAACATTATTATGTCTCATATATTTTTTGATATTAGCTATTCAGATTGATATGAGGTAATATTTCCTTGTGGTTTTGATTTGCATTTCCCTGATGATTAGTGATGTTGAGCATCTTTTCATGCATCAGTTAGCTATCTTTATGTTCCAATAGTTTATTATTTTTAACTTATTTCTTAGAGAAGGAGAAGAGGGGTAGAGGGAGAGAGAACCTTAGGCAGCTTCCATGCCCAGCACAGAGCCCAAAGAAGGGCTTTATGTCACAACCCTGAGATCATGACCTGAGCTGAAATCAAGAGTTAGGAGGCTTAACTAGCGGAGCCATGCAGGTGCTTCTCCAGCAGTTTATTTTTGCTTTTGTTTCCCTTGCCTGAGGAGACATATCCATAAACATGTCATTAAAAGCAATGTCCAATAGATTACTCACATTTTTTAAGGAGTCCTATGGTTTCAGATCTCACATTTATCCACTTTTAGTTTATCGTTGTGTATGGTGTAAGAAAGTGGCACAGTTTTCCGAACATCATTATTGAAAAGACTGTCTTTTCCCCATTGTATATTCTTGCCTCCTTTGTCATACATTAATTGACCATATAGGTATGAGTATATTTCTGGCATCTCTTTCTTTTCTATTATATATATGTCTGTGTTTATGCCAGAACCATAATGCTTTGATTACTTTGGATTTGTAGTATATCATAAAATCTGCAAGTGAGCTGATTCTAGCTTTGCTCTTTTTCAAGATTGCTTTGGCTCTTCGAAGTCTTCTGTGGTTCCCTACAAATTTTGGTATTTCTTTCAGGGCTGTAAACAAATTTTATGGGTATTTTGGTAGGAATTGAATTAAATTGGTACATTGTTTTGGGTAATATGGACATTTTAGTATTAACTCTTCCAATACATGAGCATGGGTATGCCTTTTCCTTTATTTATGTTGTCTTCACTTTCTTCATTAGTATTTTATAATTTTCAGAGTATGGAGGCAATCTTCCACCCCCTTGGTTAAATTTATTTCTAGGTGTTTTATTCCTTTCAGTGCAGTTACAAATGAGATTTTTTTCTCAGTTTCCCTTTCTGGTGTTTCATTATTAGCACATAGAAATGCAACAGATTACTGTATATCAAGTTTGAATCTTGAAAACTTATTGAATTTATATATCTGCTAATTTTAGTTTTTTTGAGGGGGCAGAGTACATGGTTTTCTATATATAGTATCATGTCATCTGCAGACAGTAAATTTTACTCCTTCTTTCCAATTTGGATGACTTGTATTTCTTTTTCTCATCCAATTGCTATAGCTATTTGAATAAAAGTGGTGAGTTGACAACTTTGTCTTAATTCCTGATCTTAGAGGATATTCCTTCAGTTTTTCTCCATTGAGGATGAAGTTAGCTGTTTTTCTTTCATATATGACCTTTGGTTTATGGAGGTATATTTATTCTTTACCATTTTCTTGAGAGTTTTTATCATGAACTGATGTTGTATTTTGTGAAATGCTTTTTCTGCATCTATTAAGATGATCATGTGGTTTATCCTTTCTTTTAATAATGTGATGAATGTTTGGTAAAATTCAACTATGAAGCCATTTGGTCCTGTCCTGGGTTTCTGTTCATTGGAGTGTTTAGATTACTGATTCAATTTCATTACTAGTAATTGGTATGTGTAAATTTTCTATTTCTTTCTGATTCAGGTTTGGAAGATTGTATATTTCTTGGAATTTACCCATTTCTTCTTGATTGTCTATGTTGGAACCCCCCACAGCTCTCCTCCAGAAACTTTTAGTTTGTTTCCTATAGTTAAGACTCCCTTATGGTTTGCCTCCCTCTCTGTTTTCATCTTATTTTTTTTCCTTCTCTTCCCTTACATTCATCTGTTTCATTTCTTAAATTCCACATGTGAGTGAAATCATATGGTATTTCTCTTTCTCTGACTAATTTTGCTTAGCATAATACACTCTAGGTCCATCCATGTCATTGTAAATGGCAAGATTTCATTCTTTTTAATGGCTGAGCAATATTCCGTGTGTGTGTGTGTGTGTGTGTGTGTGTAATGGATAAAAGTGATCCATTCGTCTATCAGCGGACAACTGGACTCTTTCCCTATTTTGCGTATTGTGGACCTTGCTACTATAAACAATGGGGTGCATGTGGCCCTTTAAATCACTATTTTTGTATCCTTTGGATAAATACCAGTAGTGCAATCACTGGCTCATGGGTATTCTATTAACTTTTAGAGGAACCTTCGTACTCTTTTCCAGAGTGGCTACATGAGTTTGCATCCCCATCAACAGATAAGGGGATGAGGGTTCTCCTTTCTGCACATCCTCACTGACCTTTGTTGTTTCCTGAGTTGTTAATGTCAACCATTCTGACTCTTGTGAGGTGGTATCTCATTGTGCTTTTTGTATTGTATTTCCTTGATGCTAAGTCGCTAAATGATATTGAACAATTTTTCACATGTCTGTTAGCCATTTATATGTCTTCTTTGAAGAAATGTCTATTAGTGTCTTCTGACCATTTCTTGATTAGATTATTTATTTTGGGGGTGTTGAGTTTGATAAGTTCTTTATACATTTTGGATATTGTCCTTTTAGCTGATAGGTCATTTGCAAATATCTTCTTCCATTCCACAGATTGCCTTTAGTTTTATTTATTGTTTCCTTTTCTGTGAAAAAGCTTTTTATCTTGATGAAATAGTTATCTATGTTTAATAAACATGAAAATAGTTTATCCAGTAGTTCAATTTGCCTTTGTTTCTCTTGCCTTTGGAGATGTGTCTAGCAAGAAGTTTCTGAGGCCAAAGTTAAAGAGGTTGCTGCCCATGTTCTGGGGGATTTTGATGGATTCCCTGCTCACATTTAGGTCTTTCATCAATTTTTAATTTATTTTTACTTGTGTAAGAAAGTGATTCAGTTTCATTCTTCTACATGTGGCTGTCCAGTTTTTCCAGTGCATTTTGTTGGAGAGACTGTTTTTTCTTCCATTGGATATTCTAGTCTGCTTTGTCAAAGATCAGTTGACCATACAATTGAGGGTGCATTTCTGGGTTCTCTATTCTATTCTATTGATCTATGTATCTGTTATTGTGCCAGTACCATACTGTCTTGATGACTACAGCCTTGTAATATAGAATGAAATCTGGAATGGTGACACCTCTAGTTTTGTTTTTCTTTATCAGAATTGATTTTGCTAGCTGGGGTCTTTTGTAGTTCCATACAAACTTTAGGATCATTTGTTCTAACTCTGTGAAAAATGCTAGTAGAATTTTGATAAGGATTACATTAAATGTGTGGATTGCTTTGGATAATATAGATATTTTAACTATGTTTGTTCTTCCAGTCCATAAGCATGAATGTTTTTCCATTTCTTTATCTTCCTCAATTTATTTCACAAGTGTCTATGTTTTCAGAGTATAGATCTATTACCTCTTTGGTTAGGTTTATTCCTAGGTATCTTGTAGTTTTTTGGTGCAATTGTAAAGTGGAGGGAGTCCTTGATTTCTCTTGTTGCTGCATCATTGTTGGTGTATAGAAAGCAACAGACTTTTGTGCATTGGTTTTATCCCCTGAATGTTGCTGAATACCTGAACCAGTTCTAACAATTTTTTGGTAGAGTCTTCCAGGTTTTCTATGTAGAGTATCATGTTGTCTGAGAAGAGTGAAAGTTTGACTTCTTTGCCACTTTGGAGGCCTTTTACTTCTTTTTGTTTGGTTGCTGAGATTAGGATGTCCAATACTATGTTGACCAACAGTGATGATAGTGGACACCCCTGTCATGTTCCTGAACTTAGGGAGAAAGCTCTCAGTTTTTCCCCACTGAGAATGATACTGACTGTGGTTTTTTTCTATATATGGCCTTTATGATATTGAGGTATATCCCTCTCTATCCCTATTTTATTGAGTTTTTATCAAGAAATGATGCTGAATTTTGTCAAGTGCATTTTCTGCATCTATTCAGAGGATCACATGGCTCTTACCCTTTATTAATATAGTGTATTATGTTGATTGATTTGCAGATGCTGAATCACCCCGACAGCCCAGAAATAAATCCCACTTGGTTACGGTGAATCCTTTTAATGTATTGTTGGGTGTGATTAACTAGTATCTTGTTGAGAATTTTTGCATCCATGTTCATCAGGGTTAGTGGTCTGCAATGCTACTTTTTGGTGGGGTCTTTGTCTGGTTTTGGGATCAAGGTAATGCTGACCTCAATGAGTGAGTTTGGAAGTTACCCTCCCATTTCTATTTTTGAAAGAATTTTAGAAGAATAGATATTGATTCTTTCTTTAAATGTTTGATAAAATTCCCCAGGGAAGCTATCTAGCCCTGGACTCTCATTTTTAGTAGATTTTTGATTACTGATTCAATTTTCCTTGCTAGTTATCGGTTTGTTTAGGTTCTCTACTTCTGTTTCAGTTTTGGTAGTTTACATGTCTCTAGGAATTTATCTATCTCTTCTAGATTGCCTAATATTTTGGCATATAATTGTTCATATTATTTTATAATTGTTTGCATTTCTGTGGCATTGGTTGTGATCTCTCTCATTCATGATTTTATTTATTTGGGCCCTTTCTCCTTTCTTTTTCTTAAGTCTTTTTGTTAATTTATCGATCTGTTAATTCTTTCAAAGAACTAGCTCCTAGTTTCATGGATCTGTTCTACTGTTCTTTTACTTTCTATTTCATTGATATCAGCTCTAATCTTTATTATTTCTTTTTCCCAGGTGGAGTTAAGCTGTATTCGCTATTCTTTTTTCCAGCACATTTAGGCATACATTTGGGTTGTGTATTTGAGGGTTTTCTTGCTTCTTGAAGAAGACCTGTATTACTACATACTTCCCTCTTAGGACTACTTTTGCTGCATCCCAAGGGTTTTGGACTGTCACGTTTCCACTTTCATTTGCTTCCATGTATTTTTGAAATTCTTCTTTAATTCCTGGTTGATCCATTCGTCTTTAGTAGTATATTTTTTTGTATTTGTGTTCCTTCCAAATTTTTCCTTGTGGTTAACTTTAAGTTTCATAACATTGTGGTCTGAAAATATGCATGGTGTGATCTCAGTATTTTTGTACCCATTTATTAAATATAAGATCCTTCTTATTCTCTTATTACAGTCTTTTTTTTTAAAGTTTAGTTTCTCTGATATAAATATCCACCAGCTTTCTTTTAATGTCCATTAGCATGATAAATTGTTCTCCATCCCTTCACTTTTTATCTACAGGTGTCTTTAGGTCTAAAATGAGTCTCTTGAAGGCAGCATATAGATTTTTTAAAATATACTTTGTTACCCTGTATCTTTTTATTGGAGCACTTAGTCCATGAAGAGTTAAAATAATTATGATAGGTATGTACTCACTGCCATTTTGTTAATTATTTTCTGGTTGCTTTGCCATTCTGTCTGCCCCTTTCTTCTCCTCTTGTTCTTTTCCCTTGTGGCTTGATGGCTTCCTTTAGTGCTATACTTAGATTCCTTTCTCTTTATTTTTTTGTGTATCTATTATAGGTTTTTGATTTGTGGTTATCATTAAGTTCATATATAACATCTTATGTGTATAGCAATCTATAAAAGAGTTAGTGACTGCTTAAATTCAAATGCATTCTAAAAGCATTCTAAAAGTCTTCCAGATTGCTGCTTCATTTTTCTACACCCTCTAATCTGTTGGTTCCTTCTAGTGTGTTTTGTTTCATTTCAGTAATTGAATTCCTTAATCTTTATTCTTTTTTATATTTTCTTTTTTTATTGTTACTTAAATTTTTTTTCCAGTATTCCAAGATTCATTCCCCATTCCCCACACCCAGTGCTCCACGCTTTAGGTGTCCCCAGGACCCACCACCAGACTCTCCCATCCCTCTACCCTCCTCCCTCCAAGTCCCTCAGTTTGTTTCTGTGTCCAAAGTCTCTGTTGTTTCATTTTTCTCCCTGGATTACTCTAATTCCCATTTACTTTCCTTCTCCTACTGTCCTCCAGGTTATCCCTCATGCACCGCAAGTAAGTGAAACCATGTGATACTTGACTCTCTCTTCTTGGCTTATTTCACTCAGCATAATCTCTTTAATCCAGTCCATGTTGCTACAAAAGTTGGATATTCATCCTTTCTTATGGAGGCATAGTATTCCATTGTATATATGTACCACATCTTCTTTATCCATTCATCTGTTGATGGGCACCTTGGCTCTTTCCACAGTTTGGCTTTTTTATATTTTCTATCTCTTTGTTGAAATTCTCACTGAGTTCATTTACTCTTTTTTCAAGTGCAGTGTCTTTATGATGATTACTTTGAATTCCTTATCAGACATATTGCTCATTTGTATTTCATTTAGATCTTTTGCTGTGATACTGTCTTGTACTTTCATTTGAGACAGATTCTCTTTCTCATTTTTACCCACTCTGTATGTTTCTATGTATTACAGAAGTCAGCTGTATCTCCTGGTCTTGAAAATAGTGGCCTAGTATAGAAGAGGTGTCATGGTCCCATTAGCACAAAGCCCCTTGGTCACCAGAACCAAACATGTAGTGTGTCTCCCGTGTGGGCTCTGTGCAGCCTGCTATTGTGACTGAGTCATGGTTATCCTTAAACCCAGTAGGCTCCTCTGACCCAGTTTGTCTGCTGTGCATGCACTGGGCTGGGTTTGGTCCAGTGTTGTTCAGAGGCCTGAGACCACAGCAGTTTCTATGTGAGGGAGGCCAGGAGTCAGACTAGGTGTCTACAGTCTGCCTCTCTGCCACAGCTATAGGCACACAGAATGGCAAGTTTTTCTCCCTGTGCAGCCAACTAAGAGAGTGGGTTGTAGGAACGGTAGGTGCACTGGCATGTGGACTTATTTCCACCTCCACAGGGCAGGAGTCCCTTTAAGATGGAGCAAGTTTCTGCAAAGGCAGCTTGCAGGGTATGTCAGGGGAGGAGCCACTTTGGAGGGAGCCTGCTGAGGCTGGTGGGTTGGATGCAGTGAGGCTCAGGGGAACATGGGGTGGGGCTTGTAGTATGGAGTATCAGGACTGGTTCCTGCTATCTAAACTGGGGCACCTAGATGGCTCAGATGGAGTATCAGGACTGGTTCCTGCTATCTAAACTGGGGGCACCTAGATGGCTCAGATGCCAGCACTTTGGCTTCTGTAGAAATCTAAAGATCCCTGTTGCTCTAGCTCATGTTCTGAAATTAGTAAATAAATTTTCATTTATACCCCGCACACTTTAAAAAAAATAGTTTGCTACTGATGGTCATTTTGGTCAATTCCAAATTGTGGAATTATGAAAAATACTGTGAGTACATTTCAACGTTGCCCTATTTTTTTGTGTCCAGGATAAGTTTCTAGGAGTCACCTTGTATATATACATTTTATATTTTGATTGGTATTATGTTTCTTTCCAAAAACCTAATACTAAATAATGAATGTATAATATATAACATATAAAATGTGTTGCGTTTATGATTTCTTTTTCAAATCATCTGTAGGGACGCCTGGGTGGCTCAGTTGGTTAAGCGACTGCCTTCGGCTCAGGTCATGATCCCGGAGACCCGGGATCGAGTCCCACATCGGGCTCCCTGCTCGGCGGGAAGCCTGCTTCTCCCTCTCTCACTCCCCCTGCTTGTGTTCCCTCTCTCGCTGTGTTTCTCGCTGTCAAATAAATAAAATCTTTAAAAAAAAA
>PITA01029800.1:0-17389 GCA_004023965.1 Spilogale gracilis | reverse complement strand
AGGGGGAGAGAGGAGGGAGAGGGAGAGAGGAGGGAGAGGGAGAGAGGAGGGAGAGGGAGAGAGGAGGGAGAGGGAGAGAGGAGGGAGAGGGAGAGAGGAGGGAGAGGGAGAGACAGACTCTTAAGCAGGCTGCACACCCAGCACAGAGCCCATCATAGGGCTCCCTCTCACATCCCTGAGATCATGACATTAGCCGAAATCAAGAATCGGACTCTTAACGGTCACCAGTCAGGTGCCCCATGCAACATTTTTTTGAGACTCACCCATGAACCTCGAATTCACGTAGAAACGAATCCACTCACTCACTCATAATGTGGATCTCCTGCATCTATTAGTGTTTACATGTAAGTCGTTACTGCTAAAAACTAGCCCACAGTGTGAATATGTTACCATCTGCTTCTCTGTTCCCCTCTTGATGGACATTTGGTTGTTTTTGGCAACTACGAGTGAAGTTGCCGTCAACATTCTTGCAAAAGTCTCCTTAAGGAAAAATGTTTTCATTTTTTCTTAAGTGAATACCTAGCATGTCATAGGCTGGTTGCAAACAGGCAAACTATTATCAGAGTAGTTATCTCCTTGCATATTCTCACCAGCCATTACGAGAATTCTAGTTCCTCCACGCGCTTGCCAATATCTGGTATCGTAAATTGTTTGCTTTAATTGTAGCCATTCTAGTGGATGTGAGACAGCGTCTCATTATGGTTTTAACTCACACTTCCCTGATAACAAGTGACGATGAACATCTTCTCTTGGGCTTACTGGTCACCCGTATATCTTCTTCTGCAAAATAGCTGTTCAAGTATTTTGCCCATTTTGTATTTTGACTTTTTTCTTTTTATTATAGATTTGTAGGAGTTCTTCATGTGGTCTAAATACAAGATTTTTGGGGAGGTCTAGTATATGTATTGTGACTATATTCTCCCAGCTTGTGTTCTTTTTTATTTTCTCAATGGTGTCATTTGGTAAGCAGAATATCTTGGTTTTGATACCATCCAGTTCATTAAAACTTTTGTCCACATGTAGTACCTTTTGTGTGTTTATAAAAAATCATTATCCAGCCTGTTTCTATCCTAGAAGCTTTATCATCTTGGCTTTTATGTTTAAATCTATAAATCCATCTCAAATTAATTTGTGTGTGGTCTGGGGCAGAGGTCAAAGTTCATTTTTTTCCCCCAGCATGTTTGTCCACTCGTTTCAGGTCATTTACTGAAAAACTTTATTTTTCCCTATTGAATCGCCTGGGTTGTGAGTCAATCGCCTGGGTTGAAAATCAATTGACTTTATATATGTGGACCTATTACCGGGTTCTATTCCCTGCCATTAACCTATTTATTCCTCTGCTAATACCACATTCTCTTGATTACTACAGCATTATAAAAATGTGGAAATCAGGTAGTGTCTTTGTTGTTCTTTTTTTCAAGATTGCTCTATTCTTGGTCCTTTGTATTTCCACATGCACGTTACAATGAACTCATCATTTTTCAACAAAAATCGATTTTTCCACAAAAAGTGTGCTCTGGCATTTGGACTGGAGTTAATTTACAGATTAATTTTGGAAAGGATTAAAGTTTAAACAATAATGTGTCTTCCAGTGGATGAGCTCAGAGTGTAACTCCAACTGCTAGCATCTGTCTTTCCGGCTTGGACACGGGGATATCATGGACACACGCTGGTCTGGGGAGAGTTAGCAGTAGAATGATCAGGGAGATGGGTGGGGACCCCTCTGTACTCGCAGGCTTCCCAGGCTGCGGTCCCTGTATGATGGTCCAACATGGCGTGCGGCGCTGGTGGGAAAGGGATGGGTAGAAGTGGGGAAGATGCTACGGTTGTGGAATTCTTGGGGGTGGGGAGATAAATTGTATCCATTCTGGCTGAAGCGACTGGTATTTGAGGGAGCTGATAGAGACAGTAACCACTGTGGACAGATACATCCCTGTCTTGATAGATCTTCCTAGAAGGAGCATGTATCCCTAGGCTGTCTTCGGGTCTGAAAGATCAGTAGACTTCCACTTTTCAGGGCTGGGCTCTTGTGGGGCTATTTCCCTGTAGTAGAAAACACCAACCATTATAGATAATGTGACATAAAAAACAGCTACCGTTTCCTGGCCAATCATTCCATGCCAAGCCCAATGCTCCCCTTTTACCCTCCATTTTCACAGCCACCTTTTGGGACAGGTCATCTCAGACGGAGTAAGTAAGGATGTGAACAGTGAAGCGCACCTGGGCCCCTCGGTGAGCAAATGACCTCTTGTCTCTCTGCACAGCTCAGCACCCATCCATGCCCCTCACCGTCCTCCTGCCCCTGGGACCTCATCATCCTGGGGGAAGCCCCGCTGATGTCTACTTTGCCTTCTTGGCAACTTCTCTCCTCCATAAACCTCGCCCCAGGCCAGGGGGAGTTCCTCGGTGGGACGTCTCTGCCATGCCTTAATGAACCCAATGGAAATGCAGCACCATGGAAGTTAGACTCGGGAAATCCCTGGTGGGGTGCAGGCCATTATCACCCAGCCTGGGCTTTTAAGTGCATTAGAGCTCTCTGCATTGACCGGACGGGCTGCTCCGGGCCGGCCTGCCTGTCAATTACCTCTCGTTTGTCCCGCTCACCTGATGTTGGGGGAGCGCTTTCCTGGTATCGGGAGCTGTCCGTTCGTCCCGAGGGATCTGGGGACTGGGCCTCATTTTACGGATGGGGAAGCGGAGACCAGGCTGTGTTGAGTTTGTGTGTGTTTCGGGTCTCCTTCCAATGCTTAATGTTTGCAACTGGAGTGATTTTTTTTTTTTTTTTAATCTTTTCCTGTGTCTGGATCTCAAGTTTCAATCTGGTAGTTCAGTGAGCCTCTAAGTGAGGTGACGTTTGGGGTATCCGAGCGAGGCAGCAGAGGGAACCGACTGATTACTGACTACGGGCCCTGGAGACCACCCAAAGGACCACTCCGCTGTGGGGGCCGGCTGGCACCCCGTTGCCGGGAGGCTGGGCTGGCGGTCCCGAGCTACAAGGCTGAGTGCACCCTCGCACGGAAGCAGCTCAGCAGACGCTGCCTGGCGGTGACAGAGGCAGGATGGGTCTGTGGTCTCAGGACTTCGCCTCAGATCGATGTGACGTCTCTACTCGGGAGGAGGGGCCAGATGGAAGGGAAGGGACCGTCCGTCCGTCCCTCCAACTTGTGTTCTCCCTGCACCTGTGGAATGCGAGGTTGGCACCAAAGAGGCTGGTGGCCGGAGTCTAAAGAAAATGGGTGACCGGGCAGCGTCTCCAGAAACGGTTCAGGGAAAAAGAATCCCAACCACCAGCAGTTGGGGCCCAAACCTCAGGTCCCTAAAGCACTACTAGCAGTAACACTAAGAAGAGGAGTCCAAGCAGCTAACCTTCCGAGCCGGATCCCATATTGGACGGAGAGCCAAGGTTGGGGGAAATGCCTTGTCCTGGGACGGTGGGCCGGGAGCAGTGATCTTCCTCTCAGTCCTTAGGCATCGGTGGAGAGGAGCCTGAGGACTTCCTGCCTCACATCTGCATCTGGGATGGAGGGGTCAGGCTGAGCTTTTGTGTAGAGACACCGGGAGACCCGCAGTGGCACGGTGGAAGGGCCCGCGTCCAGGAGATAAGAGACTGTCAGCAAATCTACCAAGTTGGAAAACTGTGGCTCTTGGTTGTGGTCCTGGTCTCAGCACTGCCCCTCTGGCTACTGGCACCTAGTCACCAACTCTCCGAAGGCAGAAGCCTCGACTTCAATAAAGTTCTAAAAATGTAGCTCTGTGAAAATCACGGTGCAGAGCTCTGAAAATGCTCTTTCTTGAGCACCGTCCGTACAGATTGCAATTCAGGGGGTCTGGGGAGATGCGTGGCGGTGGAGGCGGGGTGGCTCTGGGTGAGAGGCAGCTGAGGGATCTGTATTTTTAACAAGCCAAGGAGATTCAGGGCTGACGGGGGAATCCATGAGGACACTTCTAGAAACAGGAGAAGGCCAACATGGCCACCTCAGCCCAGGACCTCCAAATAGGCTTGCTGCTGCTGCCCCAGGCCTGTTACCTACAGGCCTCACCCCACATGGCTCAGGCTTACGGCCTTGCAGAGACTCATCAGCTCTGGGCCCTGTGATGTGAGTCCTTAGCCACACCCCCCTGCCCCAGGGGCTCCCTGCAGCCCAGCCACCTGCCCCGCTGAGCCAGTCTCAGCCTCCTTCCCTCCCCTGCATCCCATGGGAAGAGCAGACCACGGGAGGCTTGCCTGCCATAGTTACAAGTAAAACCTTGGAAGTGAGAAACCCGTAAGAACCAAGAGTCTGGGAAGACAGGGCTCTCGCACCCAATTTTAAATTGGTGGTGGGATGCAGAAGCTAAAGTTTGGGGATGTTTCTCTTTTTTTCCTTTACGGAACACAGTTAAATGGCACCAAGAGAAGGATACTTTTGTTCGGCAAATCTCGGACCCCCAGATTGGGTAGCATCTAAGTGAGATGTGCATGTGTTTAGGCTGACTCTACATCCCCCACACAGGGCTCCTTTCTGGGTTCCCAGAGGCAGAGGGAGCCCCAGCGCCAGCTTCAAATCCATGAAACTCACTGCCTGTCTCTCACTTCCCTCCGAGAGCTGCTGTCTTTGACTTTCCCATAATTTCTAGGACCCTCTGCCCCATTCATCTACAAAGAAAATAAAGAACAACAAAGAAATTAGTAGCATGACCATTAATTCAAGGTGTAACCACTGCCAGGAACACACGTGTTTTCCAAGAGGGTCCGGGGTCCTTCTGGATTCTCAGAGCCCACCAGGCGGGGTTTGCCTCGGCTGCCAGGCTGTGTCTCTGCCCAGGGCGACACTCGGGAAGGCCAGGAGGTGGGGCGCCTGCGGGGGGCTCTGCGGCCGGCTTGAGGCTGGCATGTCAGGGGCAGGCTGCCCATTGTTGACAGCGAGCTCTGATGCCTCCTGACCCAGTCATTCCAGACCGCCCTCCTGGCCTCAAGTGACTGGTCTACTGCTGGGGCCCCGCCTGGAATCATCAGGGTGCCGTGGGTGCTGAGCCTGCCTGTGCTCATGTGTGCAGCTCGCTCAGGGAGCTGGGCTGAGAGGAGGAAGCCGACATGGGGAGAATCATGAAGAGCGCAGAGGAGACCGAATCTTCCGTGGTGTTCCGTGCACACAGCGACCCTGGGGTTGTGCTAGTTTGCCCGGGCTGCCATAGAACAGAGGACAGGCTGGGGCATAAACAGCAGGAAGCCGGAAGTCCGAGATGAAAGTGCAGGCCTGGTCTGCTCTGGAGCCTTCTCGTCGCTCTGTAGATGGCCCTACGTTCTCCCTCTGTCTCCACGTGGTCTAATTTTGGCAGGCACTCGTGTCCAAACTTCTTCTTCTAAGGACACCCGTCGCACGGGAGTCGGGCGCACCCCGATGACTGCACTGTAACTTAATTACCTCCCCAGTGCCTCTAGCTCCCAAGATAGGTTTGGGGGTACAGGGATCCCATCTATTCCTGCAGCCCAGCCTTCCCCCGGACGCTCCAAAGATCAGTGGCTGCTACAAATGGGATCTTTTGTTAATTAGTATATTCCGACTCGGGTACTATTAGTATGTAGAATTTTTAGGGTTTTGCTGTATTCGTCACATAGACCACTGTTTGTACTATAAATTGCAAGTGTTTTCCCAGTTTGTCCTTGGATTTCTGCTTTGCTCATTTTTAAAACCATATAATTAAAGAAAAGTTACTTCTTCTGAATTAGAGTGATGGTTAAATTCTGTCTTGTGGGAAAGAAATAGAAAAAGGTAGTAAAGGGGCGCCTGGGAGGCTCAGTCGGCTAAGCATCTTCCCTCGGCTCAGGTCATGATCCCAGGGTCCTGGGATCGTGCCCCACATCGAGGCTCAGTGGGCAGATTGCTTCTCCCTCTCTTGTTCTCTCTGCTTGTGCGCTCTCTGTCAAATAAATAAATAAAATCTTAAAAAAAAAAAGAAAGGAAAAGGTGGCAGGGAAGGGAGGGAGGTGGGTGCAGCTGAGGTCTGGGAACACCAGATGTAGGGAAGAGACACAGCTAAAGCAAGTAAGCCTCTCGGAACCTCCACTTCCCTTCTCATGGGATTGATGTCCAGCTCCACCTTCTTGCCCTCAAGCCCACATGAATAACCTTTGAGAAAAATAGCCCTAAACTTTCTAGGGCTGTATGTTTCTATCCAGGAACATAGAAGAAATCTGGGGGGAAAAAAACCTCAAAAGAAGAATATACATATCAGATTTCTTTAGTTTTCTATCCAAGGGAGTGTGGCCCAGACTACAGATCCTACCATGTAATGGGGTGGGGAGTGGGGGGAGAGCGGGAGAGTAACTAGCTGCCCTCTTGCCAGCTGTCTGGGTCTGTAAGATTTAAGCAAAACTCGCTGAGGTGCGCCTTTCTCTGATGTACGCTCAGCTTGGGGAAAAATATTGATTCTGGCCATAGCCATCCCTGTCTCAAAAGTTATTTCATGTTCAAAAGAAGTGGCAGAGTTGATGAAAAGGAGATGAAAATATCTTTGTGTGCAATGACAGTGTCCATGAGCTTGTGTCCTTAAAGACAGAGTTTCAGTGATGGTGGCTGCCCCCCAAACGTCCCTTGGGAGGGGTTGGAATGTTTGTCCCCCAGAGGCCGCCTCATTTCTCCAGCTCCTGCTTAAGAGTCAAGTCCTTTGAACCACATCCGCTCCCAAAACGGTGAAGCCAAAATCTGGGAACCGCTGGAAGGCCTTTGGAGATGGGGAGGTCAGTTCGGCCGTTCCACCGTGGCGGCGGCGGACGTACGATCAAGTTCATGCTGCCCTGGCCGCCAGGCCCCTCACCTGCTGGGGTCCTGTCCTGGGATCAGCAGCCTCCCCTCAGGACAAAGGAGAGAATACAGTGCCCCCCCCCCCCCACGTCTGCCCAGATGCAGGGGGCTGGCCTGGCTCCGTCCTCTGCCTGAGCCTCGGCGCCAGTGATAGCCTGCTCCCTGCTTGGGGGCCACCTCCGGGTCGCCCCTGCCCCCAACACCCAGCAACACCCAGTTCACCACTCTGAACTACCGACGAGACTCACGCGCAGCTGTAGACGGCACCAACACGAGGCTCTAGGGCTGAAGGGACTCTTTCTAAACTCTCAATGCTAAAAGACTACATTTCTACGGAGCATGATCAAAGAAGAATGAATTACTTTCTCCCTCTCTCTCTCTCTCTATATTTATATATATAGAGAGAGAGAGGGAGCGCGAGCGCACTCAAGAGCTGGGGGAAGGGCAGAGGGAGAGAGAGAATCTCAAGCCGACTCCCCCCGGAGCCTGGAGTCCAACATCAGGCTGCATCGCACGAGTCCAAGACCATGACCCGAGCCCAAATCAAGAGTATGGCGCTCACCGGACGGAGCCACCCAGGCACCCCTGCATTACTTTTCTATTCTCTCTATAGAACAGTTATCACAAGAATGGTGTCATCTGTCAGCCCTGAGTATGTCAGTGACAGTTCCCAAATGTAGACAGTTCATCTAGATGGTCCCTAAATACCCGCGAAGGGAGCCCATCACCTCAGCTCTGAACCTGTTCATGATCAGGCCACAAAGTTTTCTCAAGATATTACTAATATAAATGATTGCCCTTAAACATCGTATTTCCAAACAGGATAACATACTGAAGAGGGGACATTGAGTGGGTCCTGGAACAGTGGGTGAGCGTTTTTATTATCGACAGTTTTGGCTGCCAGTAAAAATATTTTCTACAGATAATTCACATCATCAAGAATTTGTCCATGGAGGTTGGAAGGTGATGTTATTCACCTTTTAATGCTCTCTGGGTGTCCAAAATGCCAACGATGAGAACTATCCCAATTATTTTCTTTTTGAGCCAAAAAGAATTTGATTCCCAAAGCACAGGGATCCATGTGAATGAATGAAGCATAGGGGGAATGAAGCTATTTCTTGCAAGGTATTTTCGAGGCCAATGAAAATGTCACATACAGTCACTGTCTGTCCCTCCCCACGAGAATGTGAAGATTGGGGATCTTTTGTTCACCATTGTGTCTCCAGACAGCACTGACATATAGTAACTACTTCATAAATCTGTATTACAAGAGAAAACCCAAGAAAAACCAAGCTCAGTGTATATGAAGGGGGCACTCGAAGCAGATGAGGCCATAAAGGGCAAGAGGAAGTAGAAGAGGGTTGTGTTGGGCGGTTCGCGGATAAGGACAAAGGCAGTGGAGTAAGTAATTTTTCCAGATTTTGGCCCAGTGCCACTTGCTATTTTTCGCCTCCCAGCTCCCACCCAGTGACCCTGAGGGAGCAGGAGCAGGGATCAGACTCTCAGGGGTAGACTCAGACTTAGCACCCACATCTCCGCGAACGCCAGGCCACGCCCCCATCCGAAAACAGCCAGACACGCTGGATGGACCGAGGCCTCAGAGACGCACCGTGAGCACTGGAGAGTAACTGTGGCAAGATCTTGGAGGCAACGGAAAACCCAAGCATGAGCTTAGCATCTGAGCTACTTTCCCCCATCCCCAGGGGGAGAAGGAGAGAAGTCGAGCTCCTGGCAGCCTCGGGAGGCTAGAGGTCATTGCTGAGACCTCCCTCCCTTGCTCAGTCTATCTCCCACTCATGTCCCTGTTGTGAGTCTGTCTGTGTGTTCCGTTCACCTCTACCTCTCAGGACCCTGGCTCATTCCCACCAGTGCCTCACGTGTGAAATGCCACCTCCACACCAGTGCCCCTCTGATTTCTTATCCACGCTACTCTCTACAAATGCAGCCACCAGGCCACTCATCTGCTCACTGCTTTAAAAAATTTCGATTCCTCACTACTTTTAAGATTCAGACTTGGGTCTCTAACCCACCCACAAGGCCCTATACCACCCGGCCTCACTGCTCCAGCCCCCTGTCACACCACATTTCCTCTGACTTCAGAGCTGGTCCCTTGGGAACTCTTTCTGGCCACCCAGCACCCGTTACCCCCAATCCTTTTATCCCTCATCTTCTCCCTAAAACGGCTGTTTCAGGTATGGTCCTGGGTGTACACCATCAGCAGTGGATGGAGCTTTTGGAGTAGCTTTCTCTGGCTTTCCCAGACCCCATGCTAGAGACAGGGTGGAGGGAGCCTCAGATCCTGCTAGTGGGGTGGAAGAGGGCCATTATGGTCATCTGGTCTCCAGGTGGATTATCTCAAATATGTCAGATACCTTGTGCTGTCGGCACATCTGCTGTGTTGTATTATCCTGAAGAGTGTCTGCCTTCCTCCCACACTTAGGTTATAGTGTGAACACTGTTTTCAATTGTCCTACCTTTGGAAGGCACAGGCTTTAGGAAAAGAATGAAGGACAGAAAATCACAAAAATATTTCTTAAGTGTGAACCATTACTTTTGGATGTATTGATCAGTATTTGGTGACCCATAATTCCATTCATTTATTTGTTTAGCTTTAAATTTTTTCTTTAATATATTTTATTTATTTGACAGAGAGAAACACAGCTGGCGAGGGAACACAAGCAGAGAGAGTGAGAGAGGGAGAAGCAGGCTTCTCACCAAGCAGGGAGAAGCAGGCTCCTTCTTGGGACTCCAGCATCATGATCTGAGCTAAAGTCAGACGCTTAATGATCAGCCACCCAGGTGCCCCAAGCTTTAACATTTTTAAAAAGGATTTTATTTATTTATTTATTTGAGAGAGAGACAGTGTGAGAGAAAGAGAAAGAGCACAAGCAGTGGGAGGAACAGAAGGAGAGGGAGAAGCAGACTCTCCTCTGAGCAGGGAGCCTGATGCAGGACTTGATCCTGGGACCTCAGGATCATGACCTGAGCTAAAGGCAGACACTTAACCAACTGAGCCACTCAGATGCCCCTATTTGTTTGTTTAGCTTTAAAAACAAAGTGCAGAGGAGCTTAATACATTACGGCTCTTCCCTCTTTTCACTCTAACCATCTGGGCAGGCCTTACTAATCTGGCACAAATTCACCATATGCTATAATTTACTTAATAATTCCCTATGGTGTGCTGAGTTCTGTAAAACGAATTTTTAAAACAGTAAAGTAGAATTAGGACACTTCAAAAAGATGAATCTGATACTTTGGGTAGCCAAGATTTCTGTCAATTTGTTAAATATGCACTAGGAATATGGAAATAAAATTGAAGAATCCTTAGAAGAAATGGTTAAAAAAATAGCCACTGATATGCTTAAAAGTAGAGTCAGATAAAATGAAGAGAATGGGACTTGTCCCAAATGAAAGAACAGGACAAAATCCACAGCAAGACACCTAAGTTAAATGGAGATAAGTAATACGCCTGATAGAGAATTCAAAATAATGATCATAAAAATAGCCATTGGACCTGAGAAAAGAGTGGAGGACACTGGTGACACCCTTATACCCTGAGAGATAAAAAAGAACCAGTCAGGGATAAAGAACACAATAAATGAAATAAAAAATACACTGGATGGGGATGCTTGGGTGGCTCAGTTGACTAAGCATCTGCCTTTAGCTCAGACCATGATCCAGGCTCCTGGGATCAAGTCCCACATCAGGCTCCTTGCTCAACAGGGAGCCTGCTTCTCCCTCTGCCTGCTGCTCCCCCTGCTTGTGTGTTCTCTCTCTCTCTCTCTGACAAATAAATAAATTAATTAATTAAAAAAATACAATGGATGGATTAAATAGTAGACTAGATGAAGCAGAAGAATGGATCAGTGATCCTGAGGACAGAGTAATGGAAGTTAATCAAACTGAGCAGGTGAGAGGAAAAAAAACTATGCAAAATGAAAAGAGACTTAGAGAACTCAACAACCCTATCAAAAGTAATAACATTTGTATTATAATGATCCCAGAAGAAGATGGAGAAAAGAGGGCAGAAAATTTATTTGAAGAAATAGTAGTGAAAAATCCCCAAATCTGGGGAAGAAAATAGAAATCCAGATCCAGGAAGCACAGAGATGCCCTTACAAAATGAACCCAAGGAGATCCACACCAGGATATGGAATCATTCAAATGGCAAAATGTAATGATAAAGAGAGAATTTTAAAAGCAGCTAGAGAAAAGAAAACAGTTACAAATAAGGGAAAACCCATAAGGCTTTCAGATGATTTTTCAGCAAAAACCTATGCAGGCCAGATGGGAGTGGCATTCATAGTGCTGAAATGAAAAAAATCTGCAACCAAGAAGACCCTATCCAGCAAGGCTATCATTCAGAAAACAAAACTTAAGAGTTCAGCACCACTATACCAGCCCTGCAAGAAATGTCAAAGGGGGCTTTTTAAGTGGAAAGGAAAGACCATAAACAGGAGTAAGAAAGTAGGAAGTACAAAAGCAGTAGAAATAAGTTTATCTATAAAAATCAGTTAAGGGAGTCACAAAATAAAAGGCTGTAAACTATGACACCACATAACAAAAACATGAGGAGAGGAATGAAGAATGGATTCAAACCTGAGTGAACATCATCTTAATATAGCCCGCTACATGCAGAGGAGGTTATACACAAACAAATAAAAAACCAGCAATAGATATGTAAAACGTAAAGAGAAAGGAATCCAAGTGTATCACTAATGAAAGCCAACTAGTTGTGAGAGAGCAAGAAAAGAACAGAGAAGAACTACAAAAACAACCATAAAGCAAGTAACAAAATGGCAATAAATACATACCCACTAATAATTACTTTCAATGTAAATGAAGTAAACAATCCACTCAAAAGGCACAGGATGATGGAGTTGATAAAAAAACAAGATCCACCTATATCCTGCCTATAAGAGACACATTTCAGACCCAAAGACACCTACAGATTGAAAGTGAAGGGATAGAAAAGCATTTATCATGTAAATGGAAGTGAAAAGACAGCTGGGTAGCAATACTTTTATGGGGCAATATAGACTTTAAAAACAAAGAATGTAATAAGAGACAAAGAAAGACACTGTATAATCACTAAGGGGACAATCCAACAAGAAGATATAATAATTGTAAATATTTATGCCCCCAACTTGGGAGCACCCAAATACTTAAAGTAGTTAATAACAAACAAAGTGATTGATAGTAATATAATACTAGTAGGGGACTTTAATGCTTCACTAACATTAATGGACAGATCATCCAAACAGAAAATCAACTAGGGAATAGTTGCTTTGAATAACAAATTGGACCAGATGGATTTAAAAGATATATTTAGAACACTCCATTGTAAAACAGAATACACCTTCTTTTCAAGTGCACATGGAACATTCTCCAGAACAGATCACATATTAGACCACAAAACAAGTCTCAACAAATTCAAAAAGATCAAAATCAAACCGTGCACCTTTTCTGATCACAATGCTATGAACTAGAAATCAACCACAAGAAAAAGGTTTGGAAACAAATAAACGGAGCACAAAAAACGGAGCACAATAAACGTAGCACAAATAAACGGAGGCTAAAGAACAGGATCCTGGGTAGTGAACCAAGAAATCAAAGGAGAAATAAAAAAAATAGATGGAGACAAATGAAAATGAAAACACAACACTCCAAAATCTTTGGGATGCAGCAAAAGTGGTTCTAAGAAGTTTATAGCAACACAAGCCTACCTCAAGAAGCAAGAAAAATTTCAAATAAATGATCTGATCTTACACCTAAAGGATCTAGAAGAAGAAGAAACAAACCCCAAACCAGTAGAAGGAAGAAAATAATAAAGACAGAATATCAATAAATGAAATAGAAACTAAAAAACAGCAGAAACTAATAAAACAAAAAACAGCAGAACTCCTCAGTGAAACCAGGAGCTGGTTGTTTGACAAGATCAACAAAATGGATAGACCTTTAGCCAGACTCAGAGGGAGAAGGAGTGAGGGAGAGGGAATGAGAGAGAGAGAGGGAGAAAGAGAGATTGTGATATTCAAATAAACAAAATCAGAAATGAAAAGGAGAAATGACTGACACCACAGAAATATAATAAGGAAATATGAAAAATTATATGCCAACACATTGGATAACCCTAGAAGAAATGGATAAATTCTTAGAAACATATAGCTTCCCAAAATTAAATCAGGAAGAAATAAAAAATGTGAACAGACCAATTACTAGTAATGACATTGAGTCAGGAATCAAAAACTCCAACACATAAAAGTCCAGGACAAGATGGCTTCACAGGTGAATTCTACGAAATATTTAAGGAATATTTAATAATTTCTCAAACTATTCCAAAAAATAGATGAGGAAGGAGAACTTCCAAAATCATTTTACGAGGCATGCATTATCTGATACTAAAACCAGATAAAGATACTACAAAAAAAAAAAAGATTACAGGCAAATATCTCTGATGAACATAGATGTAAAAATCCTTAATATTATCTAATCAAATCCAACAACACATTAAAAAAATCATTCACCATGATCAAGTGGGATTTACTCCCAGGATGCAAAGATAGTTCAATATTCACAAATCGATTAATGTGATAAATTGCATCAATAAGAGAAAGGATAAAAACCACATGATCATCAAATTATATCAGTAAGAAAAAGGATAAAAACCACAGATGTAGAGAAAGTATCTGACAAAGTACAGCATCCATTCATCAAAAAAAACACACAACCCTCTTTATGGAGTTTCAGAGGGAACTTACCTCAACATAACGAAGTCCATATATGAAAAACCCACAGCCAACATCATACTCAATGATGAAAAATTGAGAGCTTTCCTTCTAAAATCGAGAACAAGCCAAAGATGTCCACTCTCACCACTGTCATTCAACATAGTACTGGAAGTCCGAGTTATACCAGTAAGACAAGAAAAAGGGATACAATGCATCCAAATTGATAAGGAAGAAGTAAAACTTTCATTATTTGCAGATGACATCATACTCTCTATAAAAAACCATGAAGTCTTCACCAAAAAAATATTAGCTACTAGAAATGATAAATGAATTCAGTAAGACTGTAGGATATAAAACCAATGTACAGAAATCCATTGCATTTCTACACACTAATAATGAAGCAACAGAAAGAGAAATTAAGAAAGCATTCCCATTTACAATGACACCCCCCCAAAAAAAATACCAAGGTGTTAACCAAGGAGGTAAAAGAGCTACACTCTGAAAACTATAAAATACTGATGAAAGAAACTGAAGATGACATGAACAAATAGAAAGATACTCCATGCTCATGGATAGAAAGGACACATACTGTCAAAATGTCCATACTGACCCAAAGCAAGCTACAGATTCAATGCAATGTCTATCAAAATACCAGTAACATTTTTCACAGAACTAGAACAAATAATCCTAAAATTTGCATGAAACCACAAAAGACCCCAAATAGCCAAAAACATCTTTAAAAAGAAAAAGAGAGCTGGGGTATCACAAGACAAGATTCTGAAATATACTACAAAGCTGTAGTAATCAAAACAGTGTGATACTGGCAAAGTAACAGGTACATAGATCAATGGAACAGGACAGAAAGCCCAGAAACAAACCCATGATCATATGGTCAGTTCATCTTTGACAAAGCAGGAAAGAATATGCAATGGGAAAAAGACAGTCTCTTCAACAAGTGAGGTTGGGAAAACAGGATAGTTACAAGAGAATGAAACTAGACCACTTTGTTACACATGCACGAAAATAAGCTCAAAATGGATTAAAGACCTAAATGTGAGACCTGAAACCATAAAAACCCTGTAAGAAAGCATAGGCCGTAATTCCTCTGACATTAGTCACAGCAACATTTTTCTAGACATGTCTCCTTAGGAAAGCGAAACAAAAGCCAAAATAAACAACGGGATTTCATCAAGACAAAAAGCTTCTGTGCAGCAAAGAAAACGATCGACAAAACTAAAAGGCAACCTATGGAATGGGAGAAGATATGTGCACACGATACATCTGATAAAGGGTTAGTATCCAAAACATGTAAAAAACAAATGCAACTCAACACCCAAAAAACAAAGAATTCAATTAAAAAATGGACAGAAGGCAGGAAAAACAGTTCTCCAAAGAAGACACACCGAGGGCCAACAGACACAGGAAAAGATGCTCAGCGTCACTCATTATCAGGGAAATGCAAATCAAGTGACAAGGAGAGATCACCTCACACCTGTCAGAAGGGCTAGAACAGAAAATACAGAAAACAATGGGTGTTGGCGAGGATGTGGAGAATAAGGAACACTCATGCACAGCCATCATGGAAAACAGTATGGCAATTCCTCCAAAGTTAAAAAAAACAGAACTACCATATGATCCAATGATTTCAGTACTGGGTGCTTACCCAAAGTAAACAAAAACACTAATCCAAGGGGATACATGCTCCCCTATGCTCACTGCAGCATTATTTACAAGAGCCAAGATAGGGAAGCAGTCCAAGAGTCCACCGATAGATGAATGGATAAAGAAGATGCAGTATATATACAATGGAATATTATTCAGCCAAAAAAAGAATGAAATCTTCTCCTTTGCAATAACATGGATGGACCTAGAGCGTATTATTCTCAGAGACAAACAAATACCGTATCTGACACCAAAAACTAATATAACACTGTAAACTACGCTGGAATTAAAATAAAAAAACATAATTTTTATTTTTAAAGTAGAGAAAGCAGAAAGATGTCAAAAGTTACTCAAAATACCTCCAAAGGAGTGGACAGGCATTCCATGGACAGTTGTGCAGGTTGTGGCCTATACAAGGTATCCACAAGGTATCCACTGAGAACAGAGGCTTTTTCATCATATGTGAACTACAATAGATCATATAACTCCACATTTTGGGGGAATGTATCCTTAGGGAATTGACACTTTGGCTTTTAGGCTCATTAGGCTTTTCAGGGGCCCTCCAGCAGGTTGGGAACTAGATTGGGTGGTCCGTGGTGCTTTCCTGCTAGACACTTGATGTGGCTCAAGTCTCGGACCTCCGACTCTCAGGCTGAACAGAGAGGAGCCCTGGTTGGAGTGCCAAGGAGGTTCTAGGTACTCAGAGAAACTCAAGTTAAACTATTTGCTCAATTAAATTATTTGCAAGAGTCTGAGCATCTTAAGTTTTCAAAGGCATTTAAAATTAGGTCCCATGTGTGTCTGGGAAACTAGCAAAGACAAGACAAAACAAAAAAAAATCAAAAGATCAAGACTGTAGAAAAGGTGGCCTCACAGATCTCAGGGGCGCGTCCTAGCACTGTCCCAGAGGGGCACGAAAGGGGCTCAAGTTATTTCCCTGAAATTAAAGGCTTTGGAAAGCGGGGTTCAGGTCTGGGACATCCGGCATATGCTGTGTATGGTGGGGGCTGACCTCGGTGGGGGGAAGGGGGAGAGGATTTAGCTGCAGGAAGTGGAGGGGAGCTGGGCTCCTTGCCCCCACACTCAGGGGGAAGGATGGAGGAAAACGTGGCTTCTCAGGATCATATTCAGGTGGAGATGGGGGGCTGGAGGGAGCTAACACCAGATGGACTCAATTTTCTCTATAAGAATCAGGTGAGCTCATCCCGCCAGTGTCAGTGGGGGGCGGGCAAAGCAGAATGGAAAACAGAGAGAAGACGGCCGTTTTTGAAGTTTTTAGCATTAAATGTGTTGCACAGGGGTGGCCAGGATTAGGTAACTGGTGATTTGTTATGTTTTCAGCAGAAGTGATGGATCCGTGAAGGAGAGAATTCGGGGCATTTGTTCGTCATGCACTTAAGCATTAGGATTTAATTCTTCTTTTCAAAATTGCTGCCACACGTAGTCAAGATCTTTTTAAAGTTATGAACTTTATGCAATTTTTTTTTGCATCTAGAAAGAGCATATATTTAAGAATACAGAGTAATGCTTTTTCACAAAGTGAAGTCTATGTGTCCTGCACCAAGAATGAGAAACTGAACATGAGTGCTCCCCAGGAGACTCCTGGGTCTTTCCAGTCACCACGGCTGCTTCCGATGGGAAACAGCATTTCTAAACAGCATTTAGGTTTGCCTAAAGCCAAGTGAACTTTAAAGTCGATGCCTTCCTGCTCTTCAAAACCATAGGTGAGATCTTAAGTCACTGACTTCTCAAATGTTGTGGGATGACAGAGTTTGTTGAGTTCTGTGTCTTCAGTGTGTGTGTGTGTGTGTGTGTGTGTGTGTACGCTTCTTCCAGAGCTTGCTGCAGGTGAGCTCACAGTCTGTGAGGAGGATGGGTGATGGGTGATAGGGGAGCAGGTGCATGGGAGGGCGGGAGTCGCATGTGTCCAGGTCAGGAGCCAGGGAAAGGTGGCAAGGATGGTTCTGGTCAATCCAACATATGCTCAACACACTTTTTTTTTTTCTTTTTCCAGCTCAGACTCTCATGATGGAGAGTGAAGCCACAACTGCAAACAGTAAGGGTCACATTAGTGCACAGAGCAATCCAGTCTCCAAACACGGCGCATAATACCGAGTGAGTATTCCTGCATTACCGCGCTCAGGGGGAAGCACCCCAGGGGTCAGCGGTAGGAAAAGGTATCAGCCAGCTCACAGACTCTGGGTTTTCCTA